>JAOBYK010065570.1:0-21214 GCA_025434845.1 Phenganax subtilis | reverse complement strand
TTCTCATTTTGATCGCAGTTGGTGTCATCGTCTGGTTGAAATATTTCCATAGAAAGCGTATGATTTCCATTCAACGAGAGTTTGATGACGGCTTTGGGTTCAACAACCGCGATGGTACTTTAACAAACCCATATGATTACCAGCATCCGTAAGTAAATAACCTTTGAATCCATATCTTCAAATGATATTATACCACTTTCTCATAAGCGATTCGCTAAATTATTTATCTTGATGTACTAAAGAACGCCACTTGCATTTAAGTTAGAATTCTCTTTTGTAGGCTTGCAGTTGAGTTGCCACCAGAAGGCAAAGAAATGAATTTGTTGTACGTTTCTCAAGAGAATCTTGTCATCCCGGACAACATGCAAGAATCGATAGGTTTGTTTGAACTTTCCGGTGATCGTGTGCGACTGCGTGGAATGATTGGTAAAGGAGCATTTGGTGAAGTATACATTGGTGAGGCTCAAGGAATTAACATGAATCCGAATTGGACAACTGTTGCCATCAAAACTCTTGCGGGTACGAATTCTGTAACAGTGTTGTAAACATTATATTATCTATATAGTTGATTTAGCAATTATCAGGCCTGGATAACTACGATAGTGTCCCAAGTTCCCTAGAAAGAGATTTTTTTGATCAGGCAAAGTCTCTTTTACAATTAATATTAATAAATTAATGTTACCATCTGATAATACTAAAGCTTCTTGGTTGGGAGTTTGAAGATGATTGGTGAGCGGTGAATATATAAATAATGGAGGTGGATGATGATAGATTGTGGAAGGTGATGGATTGTGGATGGTGGTATATGGTGGAGATACACGGTGAATGATTGATGTTAGTAGATGATGAATGGTGGATGATGATAGAGGGGGATGGGTGATAATTATGGATGATAAAGAAAATGGAGGATTGTTTCTTACTTTTCTAATTCCAGTTTATATTTGTTTTGATAGAATCTATCAAACAAGAAGAATTTTATGATTTCTTACGCGAAATTGAGCTAATGAAGGATCTTGGAAAACATGAAAATGTCATTCAGATGTTTGGCTGTTGCACGAGATGTCGTCCAATATGTCTTGTTTTGGAATACGCCCCAGGCGGGAATTTGCTCAATTATCTCCGCTCTCTGAAAAAGAAGGTATATGTTTGCCAACTCTCTTGCTTCGCATTTTGGTTTTACATCTCAAACGTCGTTTCTTCCGCCAAGTGCGGTCCGTCAGTAAATTATGTCACAGACTGTAGATCAATGTACTTGTGTCATTATATATTACTATGTTTCAAAATATTTTTATCATCAACAGACAGCGTGGGCATAAACGGTATCTAATTACATTCCTATCCTTTTTTGAAGTGCAAGGAAATAGCTGCTGCGCGGGCATATGCGATGATAAAGTCTGAAAAGGTAAATAAATGTCCTTAGAAAAAGTGGTTATTTTAAATTCCATCCAGCTCGAAACAAAGCACACTACAGTCGCCGCCGCTTATATGCAACCATTTTGACAACGCAATTTTTGCTTATAGGCGGATTTGGTTATATATGCGGGTTCGGTCCCAGGCCACGCAAAGGCTAACGGCGACGTAAACGGCGAGACGCCAGTTTCTCAAGGAATATTATATTCTAGAGCAAAGATTTACACGTTTTACACAATGTAAAAACCCGCGACAACTAGAAATAATTAGCGCCAATCGTGTAGTGATGCAAATTTCGTGAGTTATAGCGTTGGCGTTGCTGACAAGATGACTCAATGTAAAGGAATGTCGGAAAAAATTTTGTGAATTATGAGATTTGGCAAGATGTTTTTGCATATAAGCGGCTTTGATCGCAAAATGTCCATTTTTTCTTTTGCATAAAACCGACTTTTGCATATAAGCGATTTGCATCAGTATAGCCGGATTAAAAATTGGTTTTTTTTAAGGTTTGGTTTTTGGATTTCTGAAATGTTGCATATAAACGAGTTTTGCAAGCGACTTGCATATAAGCGGCGGCGACTGTAGTATCGGAAATCCAACCGTAAATTGACAAAAAACAAACATTATGGTATTAATGTGAGTGTACGTCTCGAAAATACAAAAGACTTCGTCTACATGACTGTACTTTGGAATTGTCACGTAGAGTACCAATGCTGCCTCAAGTTTGAAACGTTTCGTGACATGTGATATAACTTTCACACGTTATAACTCAGTTTTGTGCATTTGTCCTTCTGCTTTCACAGGCGTAGTTTCTTATATCCCATTATTTCGTCATTTGTAGTTAATCGTCATTTATATTATTCAGGAAAAGTTTGAAAAGTTTTTTGAACCCGATGAAATGCCGGATCATTCAACTTCTTATTCATTCCCTTACGACCCTAGCAAACGTCCAGGAGAATCAATAACCTCAGAAGCCGAAGGTAGACGATAAATTAATGCAGACAAATTTTTTAGCATATTCCGAAATGTTTCGACTCATGATAAAATATGAAATCAAAATTTTATGTTTTAGCTTTGAATTTAGAGGTTGCATCTAAGATAAACGAGGAAATTCGAAATGCTTTGGATCCCATGGAACTGAAGTCATTTGCTCGACAGATTGCTTCTGGAATGGTAAACTACTCATTTTACTGAGAATAATCTATTTTACCTTGTATTATTCAGTGGCAACCGTTGAGTTTGTAAGAGCTGTATGAAAACTGGGAAATGGGACAACATGCATGCATCATTTGATATAAAATAATGATGTCTCATATAATGACAGATTATGTAGGCATTTTGCATTAAACGAAGTTGGAAATGAACATCATCATTTAATGTCTTGCACTAAACCGAAGTTCAACCTGCTAAGAACAAAATTTATTGCTAGGCTACATCAAATAAATAGCTCTTTCGGACTATTTAGCTTGGAAGACCTATTTTTATTTATTCTATCCTTGAAAGATCAATCAATTATGAAACCGTAGTGGGAAAATATTGCTTTCATATTCTAGAATCTTTTCATAGCTTAAACTGTACTGTCATATAGCCCTATATACCATATGTATCGTTAATATAAATAGGTTAGATCACTATTGTTAGTTTCTTCCACATGCGCACGAACTTATATTTTGTTAATATAGCTATCTATGTAAATTTGTCACCTTTTTACCGTAAATGCTCGTTTAAGCGCCGCGGTGTTTATTAAATTTTTCTGATTCTGGGCGCAGCGGTTAATCGGGAGCGGTGCTTAACCGAGAGCGGCGCCTATTAACTAACTTTAGACTAAAAGGTTCACCCCAACAATTTTTATTGCTTAAAAACCTAGCGAATTAACAAAAACTGTTTCCATGACTTATAGTGTCAACTATTTATGTGATATGTAGCGTCAATTTTTTGTGTGGTGTAGCATATCTAGTTAAGCGCCGCACCGTAGTTGCAAAGGTGCGGTGCTAAATCGGGAACGGTGCTTATCAAACTTTTCTCATCCTGAGTGCGGCGCTTAATCGGGAGCGAGAGCGGGGCTAAAACGAGCATTTACGGTATACCAGTCCTGGTATCTTTGTATTAGTTGAATTAAAATTAAATTAAATTTGATACTTCCCTTACGGAATGTTTGTTTAAATGATTGATTGCGATCAAAACAAAAATATATGTAGTAAATATAATCGAGGACATTCTTCCCCTTGATTTTTGTTAAGTATTGGCAGCAGCTATTGCTTCAGTGGTATATTCTCCACCTTCCAGCTCATACCAAATTCCTTTTTTGCTTATTCTAGGAGCATGTTGCTAGTCTTGATATTGTTCACCGTGATTTAGCAGCAAGGAATATACTACTTAACGAGAATAAAGTTTTGAAAATATCAGATTTTGGTTTATCACGTGAAGGAACTTACATCAAACAAACACATGGAAAGATTCCATTCCGCTGGCTCTCAATTGAAGCCATTGTAGAAAGATTTTATTCAACTGCCAGTGATGTGTTAGTATAAGTATAGCGAAAAGTCTTTCTCTATTTGTTTACCTGGCTACTCGTTTGTCATAAATTTCTCAATTTATAATTTGCAGTTGGGCATATGGAATCGTGCTTTGGGAAATTTGTACATTAGGTAATAGAAAAATCTTTGGTTCTTTGAAATTGATGGTACATACTTCAATACAATGGTATTGCAACGTTTTAAGATGTAATTTTTAACGTACTTCTTTGCCTTTTTAAAGGGGATGTACCTTATCCTTCAGTATCTGACAGAGATCTCAAAGATTTCTTATTGAGTGGAGAAAGAATGGCGAAAGTAGACAGTTGCACGAATGAAATGTAAGAATACAATTTTTTGACAGTTTATCTTGGTATATGCTACGCTATACTAATTAGTAGCACGTTTCCACGCCTACTTTTTGAATAGCCATGTTTGAAGTGCAATGGTTTTGATTTAGATATGAAATAATGTTGAAGTGTTGGAGTCATTTACCTGAAGATAGACCATCGTTTATGCAACTATCAAAGTCTTTGTGGGATTTGGAGCATGAAGGAAACACCTACGTGAATGTTGACAGTCTTGTGCAGCAGTCGCTTGAAGGTACAGGTAAACAATTCAGGCATTTTATTTGTAATAACACTGGCATTATTAAAAAGTTATGGTACCGTTAGTACGACTGGCATCATTCGAATAGACAGCGATCAACACAGTTTGAATTGTAATATGTGATATACATGTTTTTCTTTATTAGATAATGAGAATGAAGAAGAAAACGAAAAGGTATAGGAGCACATTTGCATTCTTTTGTACTGTCTAGAGTGTTCGGAAAAAACCGCACACCATTCTCATTTTTCATCTTCAGGATAACAACAACATTGATGATAAATGTGATGGAGAACCATCTGGTTTGGACTCGTCAGCCACCGGTAAAGGATTTGATAACCCAGGTTTCTCACAAAGTCTGGAAGATTTGAATGCTCACGACCAGAAGAAATTACTTTCAAAGCAAAAGGTTGTGTAAACAGCATTTTTTTGTTTCTTAAAAAGAAATTTTGAACCCAAATGCGAATGAGTGGTGCTTGTTTGTAGTTCAGACCAAATTTTTGGTTGTATTATCAATAGTAACATCATTAGATTACACTTCTTTCTCAAATTTTCCAGAAATCACTCCCAACAGTTGCAGAAGCAACTACGGCACGCGATAAAGAAATGGTCCCTCAAAAAGTTGACAATGGTATATCGGTTGAGGCAGACATATCGAAGTCAAAGTAAATGGTGCCAAAATATTTAGATATTTCGCCCAGTGCACTCTTCCTTGCGTTTATAGATGTAATCGTGGGTAAGTCTAAGAAAGGTGTTTGTGAACTGCCGCAGAGAGTTCGCCTTGAAAACCTGAAATTCTGATTTATCCTCAGCTGTAGCCTTGTCTATGTGAGGTATTGTGTAAATGTGTTGGAAAGTGCATCAAACATATTGAGTGGTTTCCAACCCAGTTTGAAAAGCAATCCAAACTTGACACTTCAAAGACAACATAATTATCATTTGTTTAGTTGAAAGAATATTGATAGATGAATATGAAGATTAAATGAAGATCAGTATAATATCTTTAAATATGTGAAAATGATGAGATTCAATTATTTAAACTATATGATTGTTGCAAATTGTACTGTAATTAATTTTTCAAGTTGGGATGGTCTCTTGGAAGAATATTAAAATGGATAAGAATTCTTTCCCTCTGTTGAAACATGGATGTGACTGCGACTTCGACAAAGACTGGACGCGGTATATTTAGTATGCACCAGTGCACCAGTGGCATGCACTAAAGCTGACATGTCCAAACATAGTCAGACGAGCTAATTTTTTTCTAAAATTGAATTCGACGACAGTTTTGGTTTTGTAGTATATTGAAAACGTCGAAAAAATGGGAGAATCAGCGGATCGTTAAACGTTGTGATAATGCCGTGAATAAAATAGGTTGTTTTCATGTTGCCACAGGCAGAGGGTGTTGCCCGTGGTGCCCCCTTGCGCAAAACGCGGCTGCGCTCAAGGCTACCCCTGGTAAACCGGCGAAGCACAGCAAATCAAGATGGAGGAAGTGAATAAAAATATTGCCACAATATTTCAACAAAATATCCCGAATGGCAAGAAAGCACTTCAAGATAGTCACAAAAATCTAGCTGAGATCGCGGACTATTGCGCGCGACAATATGTATCGGTGAACAACACGTACAAAAGCAACGACAAGCAGAAAGCTTTTGAGGAAACTCAAACGGTTTTCGCCGAGACGAAACAGTATGCGACACAATCTCTGGCCAGTGTAGCTTATCAGATCCATGCCCTGGCTGCAAGTGTGCTAGATTTATTAGACAATCAAGCCAGTCAACTTAGTCAGATGAATTCCGACATCTCGTATATTGCAAACGTACGTTAGTTTTCATAAAATATTTTCAGAATTTTGGTCGTCACTAAAAATAGACAATTATTTTGTTCGAGAAACATTTTGACATTTTTGAATTTCACCCGCTTTCAACTTGCCTTTCAATAATTTTTCAAATATTTCAAAAGTTCAGAAAATTTATTGAAAGTTTTAGCCCGAGTGTCAATGTGCACCAGTGCCCCTATGGATTTTGCCCTATTTAATGCTAGATGATTGTACTTGTCAAAATGAGCTTACCAAACTGAACGATCTGACAGTTTTTCTTGTTAACCTAGCAAATGGTAATGCATGTCAGTGCACTCTGTTTACAGGTTTTACTCTGTCTCACACCAGACTATTTTACTTGCCTGACATTTTATTGAAGGTGGTCCAAGTGCATAAGGAAAAAGTAGCTCGACGGGAAATTGGTGTTCTTGCATCAAGCAAAAATACAACTCGAGGCCACAAAATTATTGCTCCTTCGCAAAGGGAACAACCCAAGCGTTATCAGAGACAACCTATTGACTACAATGCCTTGGACAATGTTGGTTAGTTGAATTTTGACATGGATCAAGCTCTGTGATTAAACTCATTTAGCAGAAAACCTTTTATCACCACCTTAGTAATGTAGTCCTACTAGTTCATTTGTGCAATACAACAGCAATACATAGTGCTGCTATTGCTACAGTGACATATCCATAATACTTTAATATGCAAATGAAACTGAGTGGTTTGCTGATAACTTAGGCCCGGTTTAGACGCCGTGCTTTTCATGTGCTGAACTTAATTGCTATTTCACTCGACTCAAATAGACAAGTTTCACTGCTTGATTTAAACAGGCGTGCTTTCATGAGCCGTGTCATCCTCCGCATCGCTCGCTGTTGCTATTTGAATCCCAGGAAGAATGTCGGACACGTATTAAATTTACTTTGTGCTTTGGCAATGCGCACGGCACATGTGAAGCGCGGTTGTTTGAATCAACATGTGCTTTAGCCGTGAAACACGCCTCAACCAGGCGTGAAACACGCCTTGGCCGTGCGTAATATTAAGCACAGTGCCTTTTTGATTCAGACGTCGTGCCAATCATGTGCAATTTCACTGAATTAGGTTTGGCACATGAAAAGCACGGCGTCTAAACCGGGCCTTACTTAGAATATATGTAATGCCTCAACTGTTTCAGAACTGCTTTCAGTGATGTTTTTCCAATATCTAAACATAATTTGCTCAAGTTAAATCTGTCTGGCTTTGATTTTTAAGGTCATGGTTTCAAATCAGCGACAGCAGAACCAAAGCGCAATGCTTCAGTACGCAGCAATCGTGGGTCAACAAGCTCTGCCCCTAGCACACCCACTGGACCTCCTACAGCTCCAAAAGCTGTCACTACAGGAACTCTTCGAGTTCGTGCTAAAAATCAACCACCTCCAAGTGCCCCACCACCCCCACCAGAGGTACCAAGAATGCCAAATGGACCTTCAGAAGCACATAGAGCTCCAGGGGCTCCCCCTCCTCCACCATTATTACCAGGTATGACAAATAGTACTTCACCTCCTCCCATGACAATTGCACCAGCCTCTCCGGTTGATTTACCCCCTCCTCCCCCACCTCCTCCCATGCCTACTGATCATGAAACAATGTCACCAGAACCCCCACCACCTCCCCCGATAACACTTGATAAAGATGGTAGTCACAATCCAATACCTGGTAAAGTTTTGATTATTTTAATTCAATTTCGTATTTTTTTTAATAACTTTGCTTTTGGCAGACTTACCACAACACCTCATGATTTTTATTTTTTGTATTAATCTTTGGTGCTGCAGTGGTATGCATTCATAACTAACCATTCCTCAGTGCTGTCTACCATGGTATATTAAAAATCTAATCTCAACTTTATATTCACTAATCTTTTCATATTATCCAGTAACATCACAAACTAATCACTGACATTGTTAACATTCATTCCAATACTAACATTTCTTGTAGATTTTCTTCCTCCACCACCTCTTCCTTTTGCTAATCTCGGAGAAACGAGTGATTCAGGTTTGATAAGATTTATTGCCTTTCTTGAACACTCATTATCTCCAAAATTTTTCGTTCGCTTCATTCGTAAAGCTTATGCCATGCAGGAGTAATAATTTGTAGTATACGGTACCGTACATTATACTTTATTTTCAAGTTAGCTATAAAATGATTTGAGATGATGAATGATATTGAATATTAAAATAACATGCAATGAAGATCAGAGTAGTGGTGTTACCGTTTTGGTGAGGTTCTCTGAACTTCCTGCATCCCAAAATTTTTGGAGCGTAGAACAACATACAGTGACGGTAGCCTGGCTGTATGATGAGTTGCATTTCTAGCTCAATGTTCAGAATATGCTTCAGTTGCAACTCATTGTATGATTATGAAAACTTTGTTACAGGAGATTTCAGTCCTTTGCCCCCACCCCCACCCCCACCGGAGCTAGATGATCAAGCATATGATGTTCCTCCTGCACCTACTAAACCTGCTTGGGTACCAGACACTTATGAGGAAAAAGGTACAGTTACACACAGCTTTTCTACTGTATAAATAGATCGTGTCTTCTATTTGCTAAGCAGACCAGCTTTGATTTCAATGAAAATTAAACCGTGTTGCTCTACCTCTTTGATATTGAGAACTTTCTAGTATTTCATGTAGAAACTATGTTTTTTGTTGTTTACAATGTATAGTATGCAACAGTATTTCCGTATGTATGCATGAGTGTCGGTGTGACTCAAAGAAATGCGCTCATTACCACTGTAAGTTTACGTAATGCTGTAATCTGGGCTTGCAATAACCATTGTAATTACAAATATGTGGCCCCGTAACTTTAAATCAGCGAGCCCTAAAAACCATTTTTGGATGCCGTAAAACAGCATGACGTTATATTAGTGTACAATAGAAAATAACAATATACTCTTTTTCTTTTTTTAAGTACTTTAATATATTCTTATCTAGTGGTCAGCATTTACGACTACGAGGCAAGCAGGGATGATGAGCTGTCGTTCAAAGAAGGAGAAACTATTTATGTTTTGAAGAAAAACAGTGATGGCTGGTATGAAGGAGTTATGAATGGCATGACTGGTCTTTTTCCAGGAAACTATGTTGAAGCTGCACCGTAAAAACTACATGGGACGTTAATTTTGATTTGATTATTAGTCTGAAATAAAATCAAATGTATTGCGTAAAAGTTTCTGAAATTTCACGTGGGAATTTGCCACGGTGAGAAATCTTCAGTATGAAATCTCGACTTGACGAAAATGTGAACATTGTTTTTCGAAGACGTAAGGAAAAAAGGAATAAAGATCATGAAATTGAAAGGAAGAAATAAAACGGTAAATGTACCGAAGAATATGTCGATGCTTGCTGTGGTAATTGGTCATGCGATGCCAACACCAGTGTGGTCATCACAAGTGTTAGCATAGGCATAGCCCAGTGGCCTCGTACCCAGGCCTTACCTAGGCGCTATTGTTTTTTCAGCACTGCACATGGGCATCACGCAGGACCCAAGTCACATGATAATGCTGGATTCTACCACATGCTGCACGCTTTCGCCTTTTGTACCGCCGTCGTGACTTCTTGACTGACCTGATTTTTCAGGTTATTAAATTGGCTTCACTTTTTGATTACACAATTGACTGATATCAGCCTTCCAATGTATATAGTTTGTTGCATTTCACTGGTTGTCATTCTAAGAAAAAAGCCCATGTAACTAATTACTGAAGTAAAATGGTTAGAATTGGGTTCGGTTGTCGGGTCGACATCAAAGGAAAATTTTCGTGATTAGTAACATGGGCTTATTGCTTAATTCCATGCGCAAAAAAGCCGAAATACTTCATGCAGGCCTGACCGTGCTGCTAACCCAATTTCTAACCACAAATTTCGCGTCTTCTGGACATGGAATTATCACCATTTCACTGTTCTCCAGACTCTCCCCACCGAATTTGCTCAACGTTATTCCGAAAACCACAAAAACCAGAAACTAAAGCAAAACTAGGGAAGTGGAAACACTGCCACAGTATCGGACTATTAAAAGAACATGTGCGTCAAAAAGTGAAAGATCAATATGAAATTGCTGTCAAAGTCAACTTGAAAATGCAGGAACGAACACGAATTACAGTTGTTTGGGCTTGTTAACTACAAGTTTATGTTTCTTGTCAAAAATGGGTGCTGTACTCAGGCGATGGAGGGTATGTTGTGTATTTTTAACTGGCTGTACAGCTGTCCTGTTCACTGATATATTATTAATTTCCAAACTTCTTCCTTTAAAATTTTATGTTTTTTGTTTTCAATATCAGCGTGAAGAATCTGCTGAAAAAGTATTGGAATCTTTAGAAGAGGTACAATGTTTTCTTAAATAAATTTTGCTTAAAAATACAGTGCTACAATTTAATGATCACTGTTCTAGTTGCTTCTGTTTTGTGTTTCTAGGAACTTGTGAAGCTTCAGTCCAAACAGCAAAATGATGAACAGTTTTACCAACGCTTCATTGGCCGTCTTATGTTTTACTCAATCATTTTATACATCATAGCAGCAGTGGTTATATATTTCTATTATTTTCCTAAATATTGGAAAGATAGGATTACCCAGACTATCCCGTTGCTGATTTTTCCCTTGATGTAAGTGTATAGCATGAGCACATGCGTAATATAGCATGAGCACAGCCTTGTTTCCGGTTGCGAAAGCCTAGTTTCCTTACGGTTGTCAGTGGCATAGACGAAGAGTCATGTTGTTTGCCAAAACATTCCATCTTAGCAGCAACGCTAACAGAAAACATACATAATTTCATTGACTAATGACTCCTTTACTAATAATCAGTTTGAGATTGTTCTGTGTTGGCTGTTTAGAAAGATCATGACTTCATCTTTATGACAGTTATGACCTTAAGAAAACCAGGCTCAATGTTTTATTCCACTACACTTGGGCAAGATGTAGAATGCTTGATTCTGAACTGCATGTTTGACAAAGCTCTTGTCGGACAAGACTGGTCTGGGTAGCAGACAGTCATTAAACTTGACTTTTCCTGCTCACAAGTTTGTGTTTGTACAACCTGTAGTTTGGTAATCTCCTCCATTTTCTACCACTGTCTGCTCGCCTAGTCCATGTATGTGTATTGGGTGGACCTTTTCTGTTAAGAGAAATTGCTATTTGTAGTTTATACTATGTTATCTGTATTTTGTCTCTGTAGTATGTCATTGTTCAACTTTGTTTCAGAATTTATGGTGTGAGAAGAATTCTTATGCTATTTTTCAGTACAAGGAAAAAGAAAAATGGTTTGTGAAATTCTCTTTCCTGTGGTGCAGTTCAGGAGAACTGCCTGACAAACTTGCAGGAATAAGTCTATTACAGCCTATATGATAAACTGCTATTCAAACAATTTCATTTATTCACCAAGATGAGTCACTAGTTGCTTTCTTGATTATACACCTTTCTTCAGCCCTAAAGCTTAAAGAACTACAAACAAAAAAGCAGAAAGTGGTGGGTATAAATTTGACATGCTTTGAGCGATCTCTCCTGTTTAGAATTTTTATTAATTTTTGCTATCAGTGTGTCAGTGTAAAGAAGGCCCTTAGAACTCTAGTATAAAATGTCTAGTATAAGTTAATAAATAATTTTATCTAGTATAAATTAGTATATAATTTTAAGATTGAAGATGTTAAAGAAAAAGAAACGTACAAGAAAGCAAAAGAAATTTTGGAGAAGTTTGACCCGGACAACAGCCTTGTTAAGGCAAGTAGAGTCATTCCCTTGCCAGTTCTTTTATCCATTTTTGCTGGTCATAATGAAAATGATAAAGTCCCTGAGTATGCTGAGCCATTTTTTATTACTTTTAGGCTGGAACAAAGCATGATTCAACCAATGCACAGACGCCTTTGGTAACCCCAGGTTCAGGTAAGTGTACTCCAGTCATTTTGGTAGAAAACTAAAATAGCTAGTTTCACCAAGCTCATGCAGTCTGTAGCAGATGGGGATAAGCTTACAGTTATGTATCATGAGTGTCATAATATTTGTGCATGTAGAGTTGTATAAAATGCAATCACGAACAAACTGGAATGAGTTTGATTTCTCGGTTAAACTGTGCCAGGATTTAGGTATAAATTTCTGAAATTGGTCACCATTTTGTACCTTACTTCTCTCAGCTTCATAATTGAAGAATAGAAGTTAAAAAAGAAATAAGTTGACCGTATATGTATATTTTTCATTTTAGAAGTTAGGCAGAGACATGTGAATCGTACTGTGTTAACCCCAAGTGCATCCTCTTCTCAACAATCAGTGCCACAATTTTCTGCAACACCTAAAGTACAAATGATATCACCGCTGCGTGGAATGAGTCCTGCCATGCAAAGACAGTTCTTTATTAACAATATACCTCCTGGTAAATGCAATGAATTACTTGTACAGTGTAGAATATGAGTCACCACAATAAGAAGGTACCGGTATACTGGTAGACCTAACATGGTTTTACTATATTTCCAACCCTTTACCATTTATTATGTTTTTAATACCTATTTATGTTACTCCTATGTACATTATACTGATGATAGTAATAGTACTAAAAATTTTCCAATATGATTGGGCTGTGTACCTGCTAGAATCCTTCATAGGCCATTCAGAACTCTTACCAGGAAAACAGAGACACTGAGTAGGAGAATGAAATTCCCTTGTTAAGGAGGCATCTTTTGGTACTTAAACAATTTTTGGTCATTTAACCCTTGATGTGCACTGTTTCCACCTAATTGTTTTTCCTCTGCTTTTACCACGAGATTTTACATCAAAGGAATTCACCATTAAAAGCTTGTTAGTCCATGAGTCTAGTGTGATTGCGAGTGTTTTATATTTTCTAGGAACTCCTCCAGGTCCACCAAAGCCTATATCAGTTTTGCCAAAAGAGCGAAGTGTTGCTGATAAAGTTAGTGAAGTATAATGTAGAATACTTTGCCCAATGAAATACAGGCAAAAGCTTTCAGGTGCAAATAGGCCTTTACACACTTAATTCAGGGTTAGCCCACACTCAACTCTGAACGATTGGCTGCAAAAGTGACTATATAACAGGGGTCGGTTGTTCGAAAGGTGGATAACGCATATCCATTGGATAGTAATATTTTCAAATCTTCGTAAACTTTTTCATTGAAAGTTATAACATAAGTTAAGGATTGATATATTATTTATTCTTTGAAGGCTTTAATATTTATTTCGTTGCCAAAAAGGGACGTTTCGCTGTGTTTTGTCCTTGTTTACGAAGGTTGAATATATCACTATCTAACAGATAGCGCTATCCACCTTTCAAACAGCGGACCCCAGTATTGTAAAACTTGAGCCTATATATTTTATTGTTTTCCACGACAGTTTGTGGACTATTTGGTTGGTGATGGCCCAAGCAATCGTTATGCTTTGATATGTAAAGTTTGTCACTCGCATAATGGCATGACACTTAAAGAAGACTTTGAATTTACAAGTGAGACCAGTTTTATGAAATGTACTGTAGTGGTCAGAACCTTGGCATACGATATTAGCTGTACAGTATATTGGGTGTCAACAGATAGTTGCCAGTTTTCTTTCTAATGAAATTGAGTAATATTTTGTTCATGATATAATCTTGATCTCAGCGTTCCGATGTTGCTATTGTTACCACCTCAATGAGGCAAAGAAACAGAGACCATCAGCTCCACCTCTTGAGGAACACTCCATTCCGACCACCCCAACTCAAAAACATCACTGGAATGCTGACACAGAAACAACTGAAGGAACAAGACATGAATCTGAAACTATCAGTTGGACAACAAAAGGTGGAGATAGTTAAGTTGTTTTCACTTGTGTTAGGATTCAATGAAATCAGCTTTAATTCTCTTAGGTGTAAATCTTTTGCAGAAGATTCCAAAATGACTTCTTTGGATGCATGTTCTGAGGGTGAAAAAGTAAAACAAATAAAAACAGATTCCTCAGATGCCAACTATGATACAAAGATGTTCAAAGAAACATGCAAGGAGTCTGAAAATATTGGTAACGCTATAAAAGGTGCAGGCAGATCAAAATTCATGAATTTCTAAAAGAAATTACTAGTAGAAGTATACGTTTTTTACCAAGTATTACACCAGAGCTTGTTGAAAACTTTTCTTTTAAACATGTTTGTAGATGATGTTAGTGGAACTACTCCAGACACATGTACTGAGGACAAAGAAGTAGGACATGTAGAAACAGTACAAGAAAAGTAAAGTAAGAAGATAACCATGTAACTGATACTTATTTAATCAAGTTTATGCTCGAAGGAATCAAGCTTAGATAGGTTATGACCATATAACGGTAATGATATCTTAAATGTGGAAAGTATTTTTGCTGGAATTATATTATGAAACTCGCCCGAAACAGATAAAACCATTTTCAAGCGAAGGTAATTTGTCACAGGATGTAGCTGGTGTTAACTTTCTTTCTTTTGCGAGGAAGGCTGCTCTATCTGGGTTACTCTATTGTTATCGACATAAAAAACTGCTTTGCATTTACGTTTATAGTATTTTAATTCGTTCAGATTATATCCAATATCAAAATTTCATGTTTATGCATATTTTCTCGATGGCAATAAAACTGAAATTGAAATTCGGAACAATTGTGATTGTCTTTACCAGCCAATCAGAGGGCAGTATTTAACATGTTTGCCTCGCCCCAGCGTCCGCGTCGTGTTCGGACTTCGACTGCCGGTTCTAATTTGACTTTTTATGCCGGTGTTTATTTCTACAATTTACCTTGAAAGTTCCCTCAATTTTCCCCAAAACTACCCTAATAGCAATGAAGCATTTTTCGAAATGCATACGCAGCAAATATGAACTATATTTGACGCAGAGCTGTGACGCCTCTGCGAAGGACGGGAATTTATGCGGCAGTAGTTTGTTGTCATTCAATACTATGCGTGTTTGCCCCAAAACGGGGAGCACAGCGCTCGGGTGATTCTTGAGCGCTTGTAGGTCGAGCAGACAATGCAAGCGCGGCAACCGAGAGAGCAGGTATTAGCGTGCACCATTTCTCAGCAAATCCTCGCTCAATTCTTCGAAGGAAAACAAAAATGGGCAACTGCTTAGAGGTAGAGCAAAGTATAGGTGAAGAAATGAAGCGAAAAGTCTGAAGTAAGGTAAGTATTTATCGCTTATTTCGTCTAATTTAATATCTATATGCATGGCTTGAGCGCTCGCTTCGTGACAAATCCACGCAAACAGTGAACAGCTGTTGTATGCGATATTTCACAAGAATTTCTTCGCTTGAGACATTTCCTGACGTTTCTTTTACGTTTTCAATCGATTTTCGTATTCGGAAATGTCTGAACAGGTAAATTTTGTGATTAAATTTTAGTCGACTCGCCCAATGGTTCGTGGGTTTCCACGTAATAACATCCTTATTCCTTAATGGCGTCGTCAACAAAAAGTGAAAAAATCGACAAAGAACGGCCTACAACAATGTTTCAGGGCAAAAACATCCATTCATCGCCGGTGGACGGCAAGTTGCTGTGTAGCTTCAGCGAAAAAACATGTATGCAACGCCGTTTGAATCATTATGCTTTCTGTATTCGACATGTATTGGAAGATAAAAACTCACCTTTCAAGCAATGTAAATTCGTCGCTAAATATAATGGACAACGCTGTACGAATGCTATCCCTGTGAAAGAGGATCGAATGTGAGTATTGCTTTGAAATTTTCGCTTATTTTGAGTGGAAAGTAGAGGGACAAATGTTATATAATCTTATAAACGTTTGGGCAAAATATTATTTCGTTTGCTTCCTTTTACAAAGGACATCTGTTGTCCGAGCGATAGCTATTCCATGTGTTTATCTTTGCTTTTTTGCCCTTTAGATATTGTAATAGTCATCTGCAAGTGCTGGGGTTAGTTCCCAAAAAAAGTCGAAAGAAAAAAACCAGCGAACAGGACGTTCATGCAGCCAAACATACTCCAAAATCTTCAACGACGGAAATATCGCAAGTCCATCGTAGCTCGCAAAATGCTGTTTCGAAACGAAGCGAAAGAGCCATTGGCTGTTCTGAAACTTCTAAAAAGACTCCTCAACTGCGAGCTTCTAAAAAAACTGAATTATTGTCATCTAATCCTCTGTTATGCCAACTTGTTAGTACCTATTCCCAAGCCAACTGTAGAAAACGAAATTTATTGCCTTTCTATGGTAAGAATTTGGGCATTTTCTTAGCAGTTGAATGTGTGGAATATATGCGTTTAATGTTTGAGCAGATAGTTAGAATATATTCAATTTTGCCTCATGAAATATCCTGTAAGTTCCCCTCCTAGGTAATTTGGGGCTAGTAGTGGTGGCAATTCACCCAAGTACTACCTATTTCAGTATTGATTTCACCCTGTTTTTACGTCAAACAGTCTTACTTGTGAGGGGAAACTTGTGCCACACATTAGGTCAACTAATTTGGTGGTCAATCTCTGTTTTTAACTCAATTTTTCCTTGAAAGGACCAATGGTAGACCCCTCAGTCAGTATATCTTGATTCAAAGTCATGAAATGTCTGACATTTGAGTGACATTGCACCTTACAACATACTAGGTGTCATGAGCACTGTGTGTAGGGAGGTGATTTTGCTTGTCAATTGTCATACGGAGACCCTTGTCTAAAGGCAAACTATGTATTTCAAGGTGTTTGTAGTTCTGATGATGAGTCAGAAGATGATGATGATGATTTACAGACAAAAAAACTGAAAATTTATGCAGCTGGATCTGATGTTAAAAGGTACTGTGCATCAAACTTTTGTTTTGTTATTATTTTACTCTCAACTAATTTGGTGAATAACAGTGACATCACTTGGTGCTGATTAGATAAAATAATGCGAAAAGTAACTGTATCATTTCACACCATTGATATTCATTTGAATCTATAGTACTGGTGTAGTCAATTGTTTCACTGCCAGAACTTATATAATTACTTGTAAATTTCAACCCTTTAGATAGCCAATTACTCAGTCAGAGTATTAAAATTCTCTGGCATCAACAATGTAGACTTTAGAACAGACTTGTTGTTTGCTGAGGGCAATACCACATTGCCACTCAATGGTTTCTCTAGGTAACATCTTGGTTCAGGTATATTTCACTTACAGTAGTTTGGTTACATTTGTATATTGTTGTGTTTTTTCAGCAAGCCAAAAAGACATAAACCCAATACGAGATCGGCCAAAATACAAAGATTGAGAGAACAGTTGCGTGCAGAGTTGCTTGATGTCAAGAAGACAATCACTTCACACCACAAGAATGCTAAACAGTCTGATAAAGCCCTTTCCATGCTTGTGACGGCAGTGAAAAGCAGCCCTGCTCTAACAACAGCTGCAATACATAGTGAAAAAACGTACTTGCTTGGGTAAGCCAAATTGCAAAACTTCTACTTATCAACATCTTTGTTTGTGATAGTTTTTGATTCAACTGTTATCATTTCTGATTGGGATTTTTATCCTTCAGCTCACGGAAAAGATCTGTTGCAGCTAGGCAGGACTCTATAGCATGCACAGCTCAAACACCTGAGAAGCTTAGATGCAATAAAACTTCTCTTCCTTACACAAAGTATTGCTATCAACGTATCCTTTCTTTTATTTGCATGTAATATTTTTGAGGTGAAAAGTTTGATTTAAAAGAAAATTTGAAAATGTTGTAGTCTGTTCTTGGGGATGAATCATTCAGTTGAAATCACATGATACTCCTCTTACTTCATGACCTATTCTGTTGTGCAGTTGACCTTAACTTATTTGAAGATATTTCTAAAGACCAGAAACAGCAATTATTTCATCAATGTGTTGCTGATATCTCAGTGACCTCTAAATGTTTGCGAACTACACTGGACCTTTGTGATAAACAGCTATGCTGGGCACACACGACTGGAGCGGTAAGTTTGTCTTTTTGTGTTTAAAGAAATGCAGTTGTTATCAAATGAAGAAGTACAATGTGTAGATCAGGAAGTTCAGCACCTGCCAGAACAAAGTCTGTCTTAGGCCTTAGGGTCTTGCCATTGATGAAATGCTGAAATATAGATTTAGTCGGCAAGGAATGTATAATCTCTCTCAAAATTTCCTTGTAGGAAGTCCCGCATAATCCTGAAGCATCCCCGGCGCAACCTATAATTCCTGCAGTACCTTTGGCTGTTCAGAAACCTCCTGCCAAAAAGGCGAAACGGAAACCTCAAGCAAAAGCACTGCCAACACCAAAGACTGCAAAGTCAAGTCGCAGAAGCGCAAAGAAAGAGTCACACAAGAGTTGTAAGTCTGATCGAAACAAGAAAGGAAGCGCTCCTGTGTCAAGTAAAGTTAAACAAGAGGTTGTACTGAACCATACAATAAGTCATTCACCTTTGTTTCCTACGGATCGTTTGGAGAGAGAACAGCACTCGTTGATTTATCCTTTAAACGGGACGATAAAATTGGAACCACTTGCTACGAACAAGAACGATATGTTTGATGATAACGACAGTTTTAAGGAGCGAGAAATGTTTGATGAGAACGATGATAGTTTAGAGAACGATGATTTATCTGAAGATCTTGGAGATATTTCTCCGACAGGGATGTTGAGAGAAACTGTGTTAAAACTACCTCCCGAAAGTCCTGACCCAACCGGTTCACACTTGCTAGTGAAACAACCCTCACCTGCGGAAGCTTTTTCTATGAACGAAGCAAGTCTTCACAATGCTATTACGTCTAGCAGCAGAGTTGAAATTCTCAGGAAAGATGAGATGTGCCGCAACGATGTTTCATCAAGGATGAGCCACAGCAATGTTGTGCCTGGCCTGCGACTTGCACGTACTACTGTCATTACTTTACCTAAATATCCATCAAGTACGACGACCTCACACGGTGTTCCCTTAACGAGACTTGTTTCCTCAGGTTTAAATACGGATTATGCAGCGTTCAAGCCTATCGGTCCAGCTGTTGTTAAGTCAGAAATTGGGGGAAGAAAATTAGATTCTAGATCTACTGATATAAACCACGGAATGCCATTTCTCCCATTGTCTTTTGACCCGTTGTTAAACTCACCTGTAACTTGGGGTGGAGGGGGAAAGCTTATATTGAACAACAGAGCACGACCAGTGTTGATTAGCGGTCAAATCAACCCCGTCCCATTCTCCCCACCTTCCTTATCTCCCCACGTATCTCCTCAAATCTCGCTAGGGTCAGCCTTTAATTTTGATCGTCCTACAGTTTTGCAGCACTCAAACCCAAACAGTCCGTCACCCACACTAAGCCCGTACAGCACCCACCTTCCTAATTCCCCGCACGGCAAGTTAGTCTCACGCACACTACGTTTAGACAGCCGTGGAAACCCGAATGACATTAATGACCCGTTCTTTGGTGCGGCGTTTGACAAACCATGAAGATATGCAAAAATTTAGTGGTAGTTTAAATTTCTACAAAGTATCTCAAGAACAAGTTCATATTTGAGATACATACTTCATGTACGTATAAACGTTCGTAGAAAGTGTTGAATTCTTCCGATTGAATCTTCGTAGGGTATAGTATCTGCTGCTTTCACGTATCCATGGCTCAAACAAAAGCTATCAAACTACTGGAGGAACTACTGTAGGTTGTACGCAGTAGAAGTTTCATTGCGATTTCAAATGGTGCAGTTGGGGTGCACCCTGTATATAGATGATAAGCATCATCTCTAAACTGCGGCGAAATGTTTGTACATACAGTAGTTTTAATTATAATTAATATACCTGCGTTAGGTATCAAATATAACAGATTTGCATTAAAGGTTCAGTGGATAAGCGTTTGATTTCGATCTTTGCTCTCCAAACTTATGCAGTACAGCTAGACTCTCAATGCATACATGAGCTCATACGTTACTTCATGAATTAAATATGAATTTAAGGGTGACCAGTGTCAGTGAAGAAGAAATTGGATTCGTCAGCAATGATCGCTGGCAATAAACTAAAAGTTAGGATCAGCGGGCGTTAAACTTTCCATTCTTCCATGCCATTGCCAATCTTGGCGAGTATGTCTAAGCAAGATTTTTCCGCAATTTTCTTATGCGTCCAAGTGATATACAACCTACGATCAAAAATACAAGGCACAACGGGGGTTCACTTTAATTTGTGGCTGTGCTAAGTCTGGTTCTGATCTGTCGCCGATGATTGGCGACGTTCATTGTCGTGCATCACTGATGAATAAAATCAATTGTGTATAGTAAATTTGCTGCTTCAATGATCAAGAACAGAAGTCGCAAGAGCATAGCCGACCATCGGCAATACATGAGAACCAGGCTTTACGCCCCATTCAAGCGTCCCTCTGCTGCCGTGTTAAACGCATTCAAACGTCCAATGTCTAGTTTCTTGCCTTGAATGCGTTCGATTCACGCAAAATTCGACGTATTGTCTAATAACAATAGTTCGAAACCCATTAAAGATCATTAGCGTTTTTCTTTTTGTCGTAGAACACAGTTTGCAATCATTTATAAATGCTATGCAACCACTACCAATCCCCAAATGTGAGCACGAACTTCAAAGGCGATGCATTCCATCATCAGTTCGCAGTGTGTTTAGCGTTTAGCTTGCTTCGCGATCGTATTTAAGACAGGATAAGATGGCAGAATGGAAAAATAGATTGAAGTCTCGTTTTAGCGGAAGGAAGGCTAGTAAGTATTTGCTCTACAGCTACATGCAAAGGCAAGGGTAAAGTTAACGATTACACCACAGAGCCTATCGCCCGCTAAGGCCCGGTTCAGACGGCGTACTTTTCATGTGCCGTATCTAATACTATTTGGTTCGACTCCAGAACATGGATTGATTCAGACGCCGTATTTAATGAAGTTAAATTTATACATTTAGTAAGTTACATCCAAATTTCGCGCGAATTCCCTATAAAAATATCAACTTTAA
>JAOBYK010064459.1:0-21215 GCA_025434845.1 Phenganax subtilis | reverse complement strand
TGGTCAAAATGCGCTCCACTCGTCAACAAACGCGAAATATCGACATTATTTATAGTCGCAACTCTTTCCCTTACTTTCCCAATATAGCTTTTATCTGCGATAACCTGTGCTTTAATTGAGTCATAGTCAAGCACAGTTTCTTGCTTTCTTTTTGCTCCTCTTCTATTTGACATTATAACCGATGTGAAACGCTGATTTAATTTAGTGATTTACTAGAGAAATGCAAAGCTTTCTAATAATTAGCATTTAGCACATGCTCGCGCGTTTTAAGGCGTTTTTAAGACTGAGGACGAGTCCGGTGGGCTGGTGGCACGAAAGCACGCGTGCTTCACAAATCTCATTTTAATGTTCGGTGTAATCGGGGCATCATTTGTTTGCATTTGCACTCTACGCCCCTTGGAACGTAGAAAACCACTAGTTAGCCTGATACCAGTATTGGGATTTAAGTTTTGAACTTCTCAAACTAATTCATCCAGCTGGTCATCACTTATGTCACTATACATAGCTGTAAAATAAAGCAGCGCCTTTTCTTTAGCACTACGCAGTGTGAATGTATTGTTCAACTTGCACTTAAAGCGTTAGTCTAATATATTTTATTTTCACTAGGACTATTTCTTTACCTCGTGACTCAAAAACGCTAACATAACATTAGCCATATTATTTATTGTATAACTTGTTACCTGCCATGCTCATTCCAAAGGTTTTCATGCGCCTTTCCAAAGTACGTTTGCTTACGTTCAACATGCTAGCAATTTCAGCAACATTGAAACCACATTCCAACAAAAAATTCGGTTGACTCTCGTCAACGCAATAAGACGGTTTTCCACGACGTCCAGTGCGCACTTGCGTAGGAAGGGCAGAATTGTTATGGGTTGAATGTACATGCTCAAAGCCATGTAAACTTTGACAAAGTCTATCCACTAGCTGAATAGTGGTATCGTGTATTCCGATGTTTACAAGATGTCGTTTGAAAACGTCGAGTCGTAACGCCATCCCCTCGACACATTCCGGATCACTAAGACTGTCTAATTGCAGAATAATATCTTCTATTATGTGTAATGCCTGCATGATTTCCTTATTGGAAGCTGCCATATTTTAATAGGAAAGCGCAAATCAGAAAGGCACCTGGAAAGGCCTGTCAGCCTGAGCACCAATATGCGTACCGGGGGGGATGGAGCTGTATCGGTAATTAATATTGGCGGATATTTAACGTGGTTTCATATCTCCGCCAATATCCCCTTTTCAAATTGATGTAGCGCTTCGTTTTCAACTACTTTTGAAACTTCAACATTACAAATCCAGCGAATGCGATATGAAATCAACATATCTGAAACCCACAACTTTGACTAATGTTGGTTTTCTGAACGACTTAAATTCGAATTTTATGTCAAATCTTAAAACTCGTTAAAATTCAACAATGTTCAATTTTCATGACATGCTGAAATTGACTACATCCATGTTCATTTTTACTTAAATACGAAAACATACTGTATGAATCAACAGACATACTATATTGGCGGTAATCTGACACCATACTTATCATCGTGGCTGTCGAGGGCTAACTTGTCTATCTCTACAGAGTAAACATGATGACAATAACTTTGAATACTATGGACGAGCCTTCGAGTAGAGGCTCCTTCAAAGAGACAATCTCTATAATTTTGGTGAGTAAGTTCGTGTTCTATCACGGCCTTTTGAATACCTTTACAAACTCGTTTTTCCTCTCCATTTAGCATGAGGATACTAAAACATTTTGGTCGAAGTCCTACGAATTCAAGAATAAGGTTTCCACCCATTTCATCCTTCATTTTTCCCAAGACCATCTTATTTACACCTACCTTAAGAACACTTTTTTTAATATCAGGTAAATCAGGGTCGATATTACTCGTATCAAAATACTCTTCGACATCTGGAGCAATGTCTTTGTAAAAGTCCTCTGTTTTTATTTCTACAACTAGACTATCCAAGTCACTCATTAAGAGAGTACATTTTTCCCGTATTTTTTCTTAAGATAGTTATAGTAAAAATCAAACAATAATGCCTTGGAAATATCTAAGACACTCACTCCGATATAAATAGGTTTATTTAGTTCTACTTCATCTTTGTGAAGAAGTAATACGACCAAATCTTGATTTACTTCCTTATGATCTTTCACGTTACTTTTTTGAATAAGTTTGTCAAACTCTTCCGGATTTGTACACAATTTTACGTCACATTGATCACGAACGTTTTCTATCGTTTTTCCATAGATGGAGTTATTGAGGAGCTTAAAAAAATCTTTATCACTAGAGTTTGTACTTTGTTGTCTAAGCTTTGTATTTTCTTGTATAAAAAGAGCTAATAAGGCTTCTTCTTTAAATTTCATCCCTCCGTGAACGTTTGTTAATTCTAGTCCTAATTCTAAATATTTTTTAAAGCAAAGTAGTGAATCCAATAGTGATATTTATCGTTGAGGTCATCCATTAGTTTATATTGTTTCGTGGGTGCTAAGGGAAGGTCGTTGAACCAATTGTGTAATTTTTTGGGACTTTTAGATCGACACTTAAAAAACATCCTACACCTTCTTGATCACAAAAAGTCCTCCAATTCTTTAGATCTTCTTTTGTTATCCATTCGATATTTGAAGTAGGAAGGGGGTAACACATGGCCGTACCATACATATTATTCATGTCTAAGTATATGATATACTTTGATTCTTTACTGGGATTGTAGAGCGAACCCATGTCCTTACAATTTCCTCTAGAGTACCATGTACTAATAACACTTACACCACCACGTAAAAGTTTTTCGACACAAAGATGTTGATCACAACTTGTAATAAGCTCGAGGTTTTTACCTATTTTTCTTAACACGGCGTCCCAACTAAGACCTAGAGCTGAATAATACCAGGCTAGATCGAGTTTCATGTTTTTTAAAGAGGTGTTTCTATAATCCTCTAGAACATCGGCTAAACGATAAAGGTCTGTTTTTAAGTAGAGTTTTTGATAGTCGTTTAAGTGTTTACACTTGAACTTCTTAAAAATCATTTGGGCATATTCGTAATCTTCATCCGAAATACCTTCTCCTTTTAAAATAGAGTAAAATTCTCTTTTAGGAGGTAAGCAAGTTTCTTGAAGTTTCTTAATATTGTCCATGTAATCGTAGGGGTAAACTCCTTTTCTTGTTAAGAGTCTCCATCGTTTTGGAAACATTTCTTTCAATACGATGTGCTTCTCATCTGAGAGGTATTTTGTAAGTTGATCGAGTCCACTACCACGATGTCTAAAACTATCTAAGAATCGTAGTTCTCTTTTTATATCTATGATATCATAAGTTCCATTGGGGAGAATTTTTAATTTTTCGTCCACGGTTATTTTTTTAGAAAAACTTATAAAGTTTTCCGTGTTTTTGGGAATACATTTTAAGTTTGTCTTATCATAACCTAGTTTATCGATGAAAAAGTGGGAGTCGTACTTACTCATGTTATGAGGAAAGATGGGATAAAAGTTTCCAAATTTTTTTGCTTGAAGATTACAACTATCGTGAGCAGCGTCTCTATACCTTCCTGTAAAATGGCAATGATCTCTGACTTTTCTTTGACCCAACGCTTTACTAAATTCTTTTCTACAATAATAACAGATTGCCTTGGATAGGTATCTTTCTTCGTCTTGACGTGTCATGGATAAACTTATGTTATTCTTCTCTACACAATGATAAATCTCATTTACGATACTTTCTAGATCTTTTACAAAACTTAAAGCAAGATTATCCGTGTCTAACAAAGCCCTCATAACCTCAAAATTCTTAACACCGTGTGTTTCTTTTAATTATTCTGAAAACGTAACTAAGATACCATAAGCAGAAAGTTCGTGTTGTTGATACTTTGTGGTAAACTCTCCTTTCTTCTCATTTTTTTTCTTAAGGAGGCACTCAAAATCGTACACGATACAAAAAGGAAGTTTATTCATCTTCATGTAAGATTTAATGAAGAGATTCTTTTTTTCTCTTTGGGTAAGATTGTTTGACATGTCGTGAGTTTACCACATATTTTTTCGTGATTTATGAACTACTTTTTAGAAAATGGATTAAAGCAATAATCACAAATCTCTACGGCCTCATGATGATTTGATACAATTTTATTAGTTAGTCTACCTTTGCTTTTGATCACGGTGAAGTGATTATTTTTGAGTCTTAATAATCTTATGTTAACGATTGGATTATTTGACCTTCTAACTCCTCTAAAACCAGACTTTTCTCCATGAGCAAAATTGATAATCCCAACATGAGGATTTTTCTTCTCAAACACGTTGATATGTTTATTTTCTGTAGGAAATTCTACACTTTCCCAATTAAGATTTTTTTCTTGTTCTCTTAAGAATTTTGTAATTCTCCCAGGATTTTTTTCACAACCGTTTCCATAAAGAGCAATTAAAACGGCCCATTTAAAACAATAATCATCATCATTTTTAGGATTAACGATGGCTTTTGTATCATAAATCCACTTAGGTAAAGGAGCAAAACCATGAGATTTTAAAGGATTCCATTTCATGTCGTGGACCTTGAGTCGAATAATGTCATATAGCCTCCATTCCGAGCCTTCTTTTTGATACTTTGCAAGACTCTTAAGAATGGTTATAAATTGCTTATCTAGAATTATGTCTACCTCTTCTTTATTCAAAAGTTCGTGATATTTCGAAGTAAATCTAGCCTTGTGTAAGACACTATCCTCTATTTTTTTAAAGTTGGGTTTTTCCATCATGCACTCTAATCGAAGTTGTATTTTCTTTTCGATGATGGTCTTATACAAGTGACTTAAAGTTTTCCTACATTGATTTAAATGTGAGGGCATTTTTTCTATTTAATTTGAGGTTATCATTGGAATAAATAACCCAAATAATAAGACTGCTTTTTAACAGTGTTTTTTTGCTCGTATTTTAACAAGACTTGATTTGTATCTTCTTTAGGAAAAATAAGACTATTAATATCGTTAAACTTAACAAAGTGTCTCATGCTAAAAACTGTTTGT
This sequence comes from Phenganax subtilis, assembly GCA_025434845.1. Taxonomy (NCBI): domain Eukaryota; kingdom Metazoa; phylum Cnidaria; class Anthozoa; order Malacalcyonacea; family Clavulariidae; genus Phenganax; species Phenganax subtilis. The sequence continues at coordinate 16,210 of JAOBYK010064459.1, read as the reverse complement.
TTTCTATCTCTTAGTAGGGCCTGGATATCTTGTTGATTGGCCTGTCGGTGTGCTTGAAAAATTTTATGAGAATAATTAGGATCTTCTTCTTTAGCTTTGTGTTGTAGAATCTTAATTTTTTTTGTTTTTTTTTCTTTAAGATAACGAGTTCATTTTTAAATCGAGTATTAAGTTTTTTCAAGTAATCATAAATTTGTTTCTTTGTTTTAAAAAGAGGCCTATCGGGATCATCTTTATTTATTTTTAAAAGTTGATTCGCCACTTGAATCGTGGCGTCCTTGGTGAGTTTTGTTTTTTGTCCTTTCTTCACCCTGGATTTTCTAGCTTGCGTGATCATTTTATTTAATGTATTTTTTTTCTAAAAAAAATCTCATAAAATCATTTGTTCTTAAGCTTGGGTCGTGCTGGTATCCAGCACGTCTTGGATCGTGACTTCTACCATGCTTTGGTTTTTTAGACTTCTATTAATGTCTTTCTTAAACTTTAGGATAAGAAACAAGACTTCACTTAGATTGGATTCATGGTCTTTTATAAGAATTTCTTTGTTTAAAGTAAATACTTGAAGATCATCATGTTCTATTTTAACAAGACTACTAAAGTCGACTTCTTCTACATTGTAAGTTACGGTAGAAGATCCATCAGCAAAATAAAGCTCTATCACATAAAAAAGTTTCAGATCCGTAATGTCGGTATCTTTATCAAAGGCATGATAATTTAGTATAAGCTTTGAGTTATTGGTAAAATTTTTTAAGTAAATTAAGTAAGGGGAAGAAGGATGGCCTGTTCTTAACGAATAAGGAAAAAAGCATTCTCCAGGACTTTTTGTATTGAGTCCAGCAAAATTAATCAAATAAATTTTTTCCTTTTTTTTTGTCTTAGTATATTAATTATAATATTTATTGCTGAAGTGTTTCCCGAAATGCTATTTTGATTGCTTGTAATATTATGTTTGTTTTCTTTACTTCGTATTTTATTTGTGTTTACTTGTGACTCGAAGGTGTCTACTTTATAATTAGTATTTTTTATTTTTTCCTCTATGTCTTTGAGATCATCATTCTTTGTAAGACCATAAAACAAACCCATTTATTTCTTGAAAAAAAGTTTGTTGTGCCTTTAATAAATGGGGAACTGTTGTATTAAAAAACAAAAACAAGAACACTGGATAGAACACCCAGAGAAACCTGGAGAAATGATAAAAGAAATCGTAAGTAGAACATCTTGTAATTGTTTTTCTATATTTGGAAGAAATGGTACTAAATTTAAGCTAGAAGGTAATCTCGAGTTCGTAACAAGAACAAGAAGCGATGTTAAAAAGATCGCAAGCATTCTTAATCAGTAAGGGTTCTGCTTAGTCTTAAAATGTGTAACTCGCCAAGGTTACACATTTTTTTTAATTTTACAAAGTGCTTAAAAGGCCATCTTAAACAAATTATGAGTTTACTCCATTTCTTTGTCTTGAGTCGTGTTTTAATCATCTTTTTTTCATCGTTGTCTACACTTTCCAAGTAGTTATGAAAAATAAGATTCATATCATGTTTACAAGGATTATAAAAACACACGAGTTTACTAATGTTATCTCGATAAGGCTTCGCGATAGAGTTTAATTGTTGTGTAATCATTATAGTACTTAGTCTATAATGTCTAGCCGAAAATGCTAATTCCACTAACATACTTGTTTTTTTTTAACGAATTCTGTAGAAGCACAATCGTCTAGATAATCAAAGACTTTGTGCCTTTACTAGCTTGAACACATAAGTTTAAAAAAGACTCTACTTCGGACTGTAAACAATTAATCAGGAAGAAGTTCTCGTCTTGATCGTAATTCCATTCTCGATAGGTCTTATTCCATTGATACATGGGACAAATAAGATAAATAAAGTCAAAGACACCGTTGTAATCTTTTTCTAACATGTCGAGAAGATATTTTGTTTTTCCACAACACGTCGTTCCTACGATAATCATGTTAAAACAAGTGTCGGAGTCGGTCTCTACTTGTTTTTCATGTTTTTTGTTTGATCACTTTTCTTGTTTATGAGCTCGAAGGACTCGGTTCCTTGGACTTTTCTTTTTCTTGCGATGGTTGGCATTTATTAAAGTTAAAACCATTATCGGTGAAAGTTTTAAAAAGTTTTTTCATGGCCATGTGTTTTCCTACGATAAGCGATCCAGAACAAAATCCCATCATAGGGATCCAAGGCGTGACTAAACATAAAAATTGAACGAGTTCATTCACGAGTAACTTGTTGTCTAAAAGTTTACTTGAGAGAGCTTCACCACTCTCAACAAATTCTAGACTTTCCAAGGCTTCACTAAGTTTTTCCAAAAGTGTTCTTGCAATAAGTTTATTCGTGGACTCTAATTTTTTGTACTCGTACTTGGACTTTATTCTTATAATGCGTCTCGATTTGCTTTTTTAATTGTGGTTAGGTTATATTTAAGTTCTCCTTTCTCGATGAGATTGATCAGTTCTTGTCGAAGTTCTTGTAAAAATTCTGGACCTTCTTCCTTGTTATGTTTGTAGTCACTCATTTATTATAGAGGAAAAAACCATAAATCATTTAGTTTTTTAATAATGAATTGCTTGAATTCGTCCTGACTCGAAATTGGGTAATCCATCACTAATCACATAAATTCTACAAACCACGTTAGCTGTGGTGGCTTTCTTCTTAACCTCTAATAAAATCCCATTTTGGGTGTCAATAAGTTTCTTACCCATGCCTACCACGTTTTTATCTCGAATTGTTCTTAAGTCTATTACGAGTGCAAACTTATCTTTGAAGAAATTTTGTACATTGACAGGCATGGGTCCATTACCCGTCTCGACCGTCTCAAAGAATCGCTCGGCTTCGGTGTAAAAGTATTCTTTTTTAATACCTTGACTATACACACTATTAGGGACGCATTCGATTGTGACTTTAACTTCATCGATGTTAGGATAGACAAATTCTTCACTGTCGCCAGCAGATTTGTTCCTAAATAACATGACTACAGCCGTCATACTTTTTCGAGGAAGATTAATCGTCTTGTTGATGATCGTGGAGGATTTATACCATTTTTCTACTTTTAAACAAGTAACATGTTCGTAAGATAAGCTTTTTCCCACGTTAAATTCTTCCAAGACTTTTTGTACTAGATCTTCATTCTTGATCGTTTCATACTCTAATTCTAAATTTTCTAAGCTATAACCTTCTACACTCTCACCTGATTGAGCTTTCATGATCTTATCGGCTGAGGGAAGACTTACTCGATATTGAAAGGTTTCATTCATACCATAAGGTGACATAACACCATGATCTCCTAAAATTTTATCCAAGGCTATTTTTGCTTTGTGTTGAAGATAGAAAGCATTAAAGCATCTGACACTTTTTGAGTATCTCCTGACTTTGCTCCATCATCAGACTTACTTAAAAGTTTTCTTACATTTTCATTACCAAGTCCAAATTGAACAAGTTTGTCTCGTTCTGTATTTTGTAACGATAAGTCTTTGTATACTTCTAAGTCCGAATGCTTATTATTATCATACACAGCCTCACCTCCAATGGTTATAACAAGCTTGTCTTGTAAAAGTTTAGACAAGTTATTTAAAAACCACGATTTGGTATTTGCATTTTTGAAATCATACCTTAAACATAAACTTCCAGGCACTAAGCAAGATTTCGATTTTAATTTTGGAATGTCCACGTAAAGTTCTTCGTTGGGATTAGCTTTATTTGGATTAAACGTAATGACGTGTTTGGTACGTTGTCCTTTAATACTCGACATACTCGTTTTTCTATAGTTGGGTTTAAAACTTTGCTCGGTCCTCATTTATTATAAAAAAAATACTTGTTCTAAACCTAACTAATTATAAAGTCTTGATAAGAAAAAGATCAACTTTTTTAAGATCTTGTTTTTTAAGAAAATGAACTGACATGATGATCAGTGTTTTTGTGAAAATATTACTCATAAAAAATTTTATTTTATTTTTTCTTTATCGTGAGTATGTTTTAGGAGATCATTCTCTTGTTAACATAACAGATATCTACAATAATATTATTTACGATGTTTCTTTTTGTCGATATCTTAAATCTAACTTTTAACTTTTTATTTTAGTAAAAGAATAAGAAGAATCAAGACTAATATTAAGACGAGATAAAAAAGATCAAAAAAAGAATCACGACACCAAAAAAGTAAATCAAGAGTATAATTATAAGCTCGTAGAGAAAGATCAAGAAAAGAATCAAGAGTCCATGAAAAAATAAAATAAAACCCTTTAACTGGTTTAGTTAAGGCACCTTCTAATCTTCTACCCTTATCTAAACTGCTTTGAATCCAACCTTGAGTAGGTTGTTGAAGGATTTTGGGGAATTCCACCTTGTGTGCTACGAAAGAAGGAGCAAAAGCGACAAGTACAGCTTGAGGAGGAGGTAGACCAAGGAAAACCCCAATACCCATGGAGGTCTACCAAAGAGAGGATCCTTTAATTTTCTCCAACTTATTTATGTCTTCTCTTATTTGTGTTCTAATCTCCTCGTCCTCGGAGTAATAATCTAACTTATACCACCAAAAATAAGTAGTTCTTATAATAACTCTTATGATAGCTTCCTCATAGTCTTTCTTGATAAATTTATCGATATAGTAAAGATTTCTATTAATATCTGCCACTTGATAAGTTATTTTTTGAAGAACCACGTTATCTTGTTTTTTAAAGAGTTCTCTTCGAATAATATAACTTAAAACGTAGCATTCATTTAAGGCAAAAAAGTAAGCTTTTCTATCATTCACGATTTCTTGAGTTTTTCTAACAAGACTCTTTGTTAAAAGTAATAGGTTATTAACATCATGCTTAAACTCTTGAGTGGTATCTGGAGTTCCTCCTACTCTTTTGATGAATTCACTAAGCTTATCGCTGATCCTCCTATATGTTTGAGGTAATGAACTTGTCATTTATTTAGGAGAAAATTCTTAATTTTCTCCGGAGATCAAAAATCTCCATTAGACTTTCTTAAATAATATTACGACCAAGAAGATTAAGACGAGACCTAAAACAAGGTTCGACCAAAATTCTTGAGGCTCATTCACATCTTTTTCTTCTTCTTGAAAAGGGTGTTGTTTTGTTTGTTGTGCATGTCTTAAAAATAAAATCCATGTCGATATCCATAGTCTTATAGACTTGAGCACATCATAAAAAAACGAGTAAACATTGACTTGTATCGATATTTCCTTAAAGACCTCAAACACAAAAAAAGGAATGTCCGTGACAAACTGAATCACCTCCCAAATAACATCGATCATAATCATGATACTTGTTTTTATAAGGTAAAGTAGGTCTAAGCCATTAAAAATATCTCTTACGATAACAAATAACATGTGTAAGCTCGTTACAAAAACTTCGGGTAAAAAGGTTAAAGTGCTTAGGAAGCAAACAAAATGATCGCAAACAAAATGAAAAAGACCCCAAACACTATCATCAAGCTCTTCGGGGTCTTTCTCACCTTTATCCAAGTCTCGAAGAAAATCCCAAAGTCTTAGAAGATAATCAAGTACAAATCGAGGTGTCTCATAAACCTCTACTAAAATTTCATCAAGTGGAAGAAGGTTAAGGACGAGTCTAAAGGCGTTGTAGGTCTTTACTAAGATTTCATCAAGGGAAAAGTAATTAAAAGCTAAGATGTCTTGATTTAAAGGATCTCTATCGGAGGAGTCAAAACTATGAGTAAGATCAAGAAGAGGTTGTATTAAGACCCCCACATCCGACTCAAAGGCCCGACGATGTATTCTCCAGTTCTAAGGATAATCCACATAAGCCAAGACTCTTTTATTATCCACCTCGAGTCTGGAACTTCTTCTTCATCTTTTCCAAGTTCGATCCAAGGTACTTTCTTTTCTTCTTTCTTAGGTTGAGGAAATGCTTCCTCACCAAACAACCAGTATAAGAAATACATGACTTTAAACAAAATATAAGACATTGTTCCAAAAGCCGCCGATACAACGACGACCCCAAGACCTGTTAACTCGATTTTACCATCATTCATTTATTTTAAAAGAATTAAAACACTCATAACACACAAATCAAGATCAAGATCAAAATATTCTATGATGTGGTAAAACTCATCTATGTTTTTTATCATTTATTTATAATATCTTTTCCAAGCAAAGATAATGGTTATAATAACTAAAACAAATATTATTTTTAGCAAGTTTTCACTTATAAAATTCACCCCTGACTCCATCACGCCTAAAGTTTTTCTTAAAGGCTCAAAAATCACACTTATACTTCAAGTAGAGTCCTTGGTTTGAGCTAATATTTTTCTCATGTTTTGTAAAGTCTTTTGTGCATCTTTTATGACGTTTCTTCCTCCTCTTGTCAAGGCCACGATCATGGATACCACCCCTGTGATAGCTCCAGCCAATCCTACACCTATTTCAAACTTATTCGTCATGACCCATCGACGAAATCTTTGTAATTTCATCAGTTCATCACGTTCGATATACTTTTCTAAAGCATCTCTGACTTGTATTAGCTTAAGCTTGGCACTATTTTGAAATCTAAGTTTTTCTTTAGAAAGTTTTATCACTTTTTGTATCGTTTCTATAAATTCTCTTCGCTTAGGATTGACCTCGTTTAAAAGTTTTCTTCTCCAATAACTCTTATCCTTTTCGAGTTGATCTAATTTTTCTTCGTTCGTGTCTCCTTCTGGATCGAGTATTTGATTAATTTTGAGATTTTCCTCTGAGGAGAGAACATGTTTGTAATCGGGATCTAAGAAAAGATCTTCGATTATTTTTTTATTTTCACGACCAATGCCTTGACTAAAGTTTTCTTTTATCTCAGAAATAAGTTCATCTTCTTGTGAGGCTTCCTCTAACATTTCTTCAAAGGTGTTTGTTGACAATACTTTCTTTGTCTTTGTAAGCGTGTTCTTTTACCCGTTCTAGTAGGGTCCTGTCAGTCTTACCAATGTAGCTGCTATTACAATTAGGACATGTAAACTCGTAGACGATGTTACACTTACTTTGTTTAGGAGTTTTGTCTTTAGCGTTGGTAAACAGGTTTAGTTTTGTCGTTGTTATTCTCGTTTTAATTTGTACGTTGACAGTAAGACAGCGTGAAAGTTTCTTCAACCCACGTAGCAATTGTTCACCTTTCTGACCGATATACAGCATTTCCAACCATAGTGTTGGTATATTGTCATTGTTGCCCGTGGTGTTGTTGGTGTTCAAGTTGTCTGTGGTATAGTGTTGTTTGAAGCGTTTTATAAGTGAAAAGACAACATGTTTGGGGTAGCCATTCCAAGATGCAAGTTTCTTTAAAAATTTTAGTTCTTGTGTGAGGTTTGTCGGTGAACAGATTTTGTGAATGCGACTAAGAAGAGAGGGAATCCAAGCAATACGATAAAAGCAGTACAGCTAAAAGAACACGCTTACAAAGACAAAGAAAGTATTGTCAACAAACATCTAAGCTCTTGCTATGACATCGCTTACTTGAACACTAAAACTAGCAAAGAACAGACAGAACTTGTAATGACTAACAAGAAAATTGTTGGTTGCTAAAGAAACAGGAATTTGTTACTCTACAAAGAAGCGTTGCACATCAAAAGACGTAAACCATCACTAAATAACGGACTGAAAGCTAGCAAAGACCTGCAGTTGTTTAACTGGATAGATTGCGGGAATAGCTGTTGACTTATGTAACGTTAAATTGTCAGTTAATTATTTGCTCACGCGAACTTGCATGCTTACGCCTATTCAATTGAATTATACGCACTTTTTAGTTAACGACTTAATTGTAACTATTGCTGAAGATGAATCGATTGATTCGAAATATACAAGTTTAAATATATCATGAATTAAATCATGAGCTCTTTATTCGGAATTAGTTTAATTTTATATTTAGTACCCTTTCTCTTTCACCAATGGTCATTGAGTTTGCAAAGTCTATTAAAAAAAGTGTAAAAACCTCAGGACTCACTCCATCACCACCATTCTCAAATTTTCCTCTCTCGTCAACAATTTTGAAAGTAAGATCACATTTCATAATGTTTTGATCTTTAAAGTGTTCAATCAAGTCTTTTTTAATAAGTGTTCAATGAACTGTTAGTAGCCTTGCAGGATTGTCACCAACAATAGAAGTTCCAGAAGAGTTATTCTGAATAGCATCACTATTAGTTGTGGCATTCACTTCTGTCTGGATACATGCATTGAAGACAGGTAGCATACCAAAGTCATCTGTTGGTTATCACACAATAAACTTCTCTCAAATTCATTATTTTGTTCACATATCAGACAACCTTGACTTTCACTATATGTGCAGCTACACTTCTCAAAAACAACGGGACCAGTACTTGTGACATTCGACGATGACAGAACAGTCGAATAATTACATTCAGAGTCTACACTAGCTTTTGGATTGGTTTCATTTGGTTCTTCCTTACACAAAAACTCTGTATGAGCAAGATGTTTTGGTTGAGACCTGAGATGCAAGAACGTCGTGGATGGGTACAAACCTTTTTCTTTTAATTAGTCATCCAACGTTCCTGATCCACGAAAATCAAAGATGGCATACTGTGTTGTATCACATATCTGTAAATCCATATCACCAACACATCCCGCATACACACTTTGACCATCAGGAAAGAATAATGACGATGCCTTAAGCTTCAGTTCTTCCAACGTGGTTGGTGTAGACAAAGCGTATGCTACATAACGATTTCCACCACAATTCCTTTGCCTGACAGTGTCAAAAGTTTTCGTGACACTGTTGTAATGAAGCTAACGGAATTGAACCCGATGCTCCTTCTCAATTTCTCTTTTCTTGCCACTACTTTGCTTTTGTTTTGATCCACCTCTGACACTTTGCAATAAACCTGAAAGGCAAGTGACAGTCAGTGAAGTAAAGTTGCTGGACAAACTTGAAGATGTACGAGACAGTGATGATGTTGCTGTAGGCCTTAACCTCTCGTCCTTGCTCCTCTTAGTATTAGATTCACTTTCAGAGGTACTGCTCATTTGGTTTTGAGATTGCGCTAACTGACATCTAAATTCCTCCTGAACAACTTTCTTAATTGCTGCGTCCATTCAACATCTCATACTGTAAACGACATGCTAGTATTGGTATTTTCGACGAGCATGTTTAGCAGTGCCATGTTTTCGTACCCACAATACATCTCGGGAAAAAATCACAACTGAAACTGCTTACAATACAAAACTGAACTGTCCTCAAAAAACAATACTGAACTGTCTAAAAAAAAAGAACTAATTTGCTTAAAAATAAAGAACTGAACTGCTTAAAATTACAAAACTGAACTGTACAGAGTACCAATCTGAACTGCACAAATGAGAATGGAAGTGTGAGCCTTCTTGGCCATTGTAGTTAATAGAACTTTCCGCCTTTAAGTCTCCAGCTATGTACATTTTACCTTTGGTTTTACATTTACGCATTGCTAAACTGGCACTCCCTTGAATTTGTCTGATTTGTAATTTTTTCATTTTGTAAATAATGTTTGGCACAGGCTTAGTAACTCTTCTATCTTGATTTTGTAATTCCTATCTACAAATTGTACTATAATGAACAGACACAAGTTTTTCACAGTTATCAGCTAGTTGTTTGCCACAGTAATTGTGAGGGAAGGACAGAATTTCAGTATCTTTATCTACATATATACCAAGTGATCTATTTCCTTCTCCTATTGAGTAGTGTGAAAAAAGGGGAGAGGGCTCTGGCCCATTTCGGCCACGCCCCCTTTTTTGCCACCTGTCAATCTAATTCTGGCTATTTCCAGGAATTTTTCACCGAGTTTTTTCAGGAATTTCAAGGTCATGTGACCAAAAAAAATCCAAGATGGCGCTAAAGTATATATTTTCTATTATGCATAATTAATAGCTCCCACCTCATGAATAATTAATGAGCACAAAATAATACTCAAGGACATGGCAGGGGATTCCCCCTCATTTGCATAATTATTTGTTCAAAAAAAAAAGTTTTCTTATAATAAATTAACACACAAAATAACCCACAAGATTTAAACGTTCGAGAAACTCTTTTAAAATTGTCTTCCACAAAAGAAATAAAATATACGCAAAGTTATATTAAAAAAGCCCCCGAAAAAGTACTTTTACAAATTTATCAAGACTACAAACGAGATCAACTAAATAAAACAAATGATATGATTACAGATGTCTTTATAGGTAAATTTTCCGAACTTATGGAGCACCTAAATTTAATAGACAATGCTACACAAATGGGGAGAACTCTCCGACAACGAACCATTTCGTCAAGATGTTAAATTTATTGTAGAATACATTACACCTTATATTCCGTTGATAGGAATTTTTCGGGGAGTCTTATTGTAGGTAAGCATGTTGTAAGTAATACAATAATAGAGAAGAACAATGTACACAAAGCAAGAGCAAAACGAGTCAAGAATCACCTCAGGCATCGGAAACTCAAACCTCGGAGTCTTAAATGAGTTCTCCAACCATTCTAAAAATATTATTGTTCCAGAAAGGAGCAAAGCAACCCATGATCCTTTTGATATGATTATAGTAGGAATGACGAATTCTGGAAAAACTTATTATTTGCTAAAAATGCTTGAAGAAGATTATCTAGGCTATTTTGACTATATTTTTTTAATATGTCCCACTTACGAGTGGAATAAAATTTATCTAACTTGGCCTTACGATAAAGACGAAAATTTTATCTTGATAAGTTGCGATCAAGACAATGTAGAGTCTTTTTTAAGACAGGTTGTGGAATTCTCAAAAGGTACAAACTCCCTCGTTATTTTGGATGATATAGCTGCTTCGAGTTAGGATTATCTTCTGCGTTGATGTTTTGTTTTAAGAGAGTTTTTAAGAACATTCTTGTATCTAAAGTTACAAGTTCATCAATATCATTATTAAAATTGTTGCCCCACTCTGGTCTTAAATTGACATTATCATAACTGCTATCCCATTCTAGATTAGGATTCACAGGTTCTACCATTGGAACATTGACTCCAGGCTATGGTTCTATAAAACTAGTTTCTTCTTCTCTATTAATATCATCATTTTTTAGCAAGTCATTTATGTCTTGACAGTAATAATATAAAAAAACTTGAAGAAAAACTAGAAAAATCTCAGACGGAGACAGAGTCTAATAAATCACTTATATTATTAAATCGAGCTGATATCGTTACTAATCGGGCTTTTAGTGCGGGAAATCAAAAATATATAAATACTATTCAAACAGATGTCGAAACAAATAGAACAAACATTGCATCAAATAATACAACTATAACGGCAAATAAAAATTAGCTGCAAATAATAAGGCCAATATTACTTCGAATAAGAACTTGGGTACAAACAACATGATAAAAATAAGAGATGTTAAGTTCGATATAATAAATGAAATAAAAAAACTTAAATCATATTTCATGTTTACGTTTAAATATAGTAACTTGGATCAATCACTTTGGAATAAGCCTTCTAGTAATCATGTAGGATATCCTCCAACCTTTATTAGTCTCCCCGTTATTAATAATGTTACAAAAGTCAAACTACTTTATCATGTTTTTGACGATAATACGACGTTAAGAGATCTTAATATGGAGTATCAAGTTACTATTATAACAAGAAGTGGTAGTAATATCTTCTTTAACATGTTAAAAAAGGACTTCTTACATATAAAGAATACTGAAGACTGTTACATATTAGAATTAAACAAAGAGTTTAAGCTTTCCGATTATATCAGTAATGTTAATGAAAGTTTTGTGTTTTTAATAAGTTGCCCTCAAAAAAACCTAGCCACCATCAGAAACGAATCAGAATTATATCTCGTCGTTGAATCGTAAAAATAATTTACTTAAAAACCATACATTTTTACTTGGCTGATTTTTGAGTAAGTTTTAAGTAATTTTATGATGAACTTGTTTTTACTTAAAATTCTCTTTCAATAAATAATGGAAGAAAATAAGCAAGTTTTAAGTAAAAATGGGGAGGAAAACACCCCACCACAAACGCTTACCACGCAAAAGAAAGAAAAAGATCTGCGAAGAGTAGCAGCTGGAAAAAGACTTGCAGAAATTTCTAAACAAGCTAAAGAAGCAAAAAAGAAAAATCGTGAAGAATTTGAAAAAAAATAAGGAGATGCGAAGCGGCGTAGCCTTTGATTCTTCTTGGTCTACCATTCCAACATCTACTATTATAGTTTCTATACTTGGAATTGGAACTTCTTACTTGTATTTTAAAAATAATCGTACACATGAAATAAAAAATGTTACCCCTTCGGGTGACCAAAGGTCGATTAAAAATCCTGAACCAACTGTAGAAGAAACGAGCGCAGTGAGTTTGAGCACGAGCGAGACTACTGCTAAAGAAAAAGCAGTGCTAGATACATTTGACCAACGTAAATCATAAATAATAAAAAAAAATTTTTTTAATTTTTTTCTTTTTTTTTCAAATAATAAATGAGTACCAAAAGTAACTATATCAATCACATTTACGATGCAGGTGTATTAACACTTTCTGCAGTAGGAGTTTCCATGGTAAGTAAAAAAGTTTTAGGAGAACCTTTAGGAACACCACAAAGTATTCAAGGAACTTTAAAATTAGCTGGAGCTGTCATGTTGGAGAGTGTTTTGGTAAAATATTTAGAAGACAAAAAAATAAATCCAGAAAAAATTTTAAAATGAGCGAAGCAAAGAGAATTTGAAAAATGAGCAAAGTGAATACGAATGAAATGAGTATAAATAAATGGCTTCTATGGTAGCAGGAGGACTTTATGCATTTGCTTTTGCAGGTGCTGGATTCTTATTTTCAAAATTAAATCATAATGGTTACGAAAAAGAAATGAATCGCTATAATCTCGCCATGGAAAAACTTGCAAGGGACAAAGAATTATGGTATGAGAAAGAAGTAGCAAGAAAAACAAGGAAGCAAAGCTTCGTCAGAAGTTGTCCGATGCAAATAGAGACAATATTACTAATAAGAACCTAGAACTGCTTAAGAAAAATCTAAATAATACTAGACTTCAATGGACCCCAGAACCTAGATTAGTAAACTACTACAAACCTAGTAAAGAAATGCAAGAATATCAGCATGTCGTGATGGGAATTGCGGGAAGTTTAGGAGGATGGATGTTGGGGAAAATAATGTAAAGAGTATTTTAAAATGTGTCATCTTTTAAGGTTACACATTTTTTTTTAGGGTTCTTACTCATCTAGTTTATAATGTCCAAAGGATAAGGTGTTTATTTTATCTTCTAAAATGATTCTTTTATCATCATTGGCATTTAGAGCTATTTTATTCACAGTCTCTGAGAAAAGTTCGTGTTTTCTATTTCTTATCACACTCATTTTTCTTGTTACTGGGAAACCGCTGTATAAACATTTTCTGTAGTGTTCTAATCTTAGAATCTTTTCGATGACTGCTTTCTTTGAGCCTTTAAACTTGTTTACTTGCTCGGAGTCTTCTTTCTCATACAAGTATAATTTAGCTTTTAGCCCTATAAACTCTGTAAATTGAGTGCCACCACATTCATCTTTAAACACACCTGGAACTTTCTTATTTAAACCCTTTTTTATATAAGGATTGTCCACTACTATTTCAGAGGTGTCGAATTTTTGTTGTATATCTGAGGAAATGTCTTTGCAGAAATCTTCTGTTTCAATCTCATAGAGTAGAGAGTCTGCGTCCGTATATCCTAGTCTAGCGTTAGATTCATATTTTGGTTTTATATAGTCATAGTGGGAGGCATACATTAAACTTTTGGAAATGTCTAAGATACTCATGCCTATATAGATGGGTTTGTTGAGTATTATTTTTGTTTTACAAGTATGGACTGCTACTAGGTTTTTGCTAAATATCGTATATGTTTTATATTTTGGTCTATTGGTTAATTTCTTCAGTTTCCATTCTGTGTTTACCAATTTAACATTAGCTCCTTTTCGGATATTTTCCATCGTTTTACCAAATACCAAGTTATTCATTAATTTGAAGAAATCTTCTTCAAATTTATTCTTTGAGGCAGCTCTGAGGTTTGTATTTTTCTCACTATAAGGTTTTAACCAATTGGATTCTTGAAATTTTATTCCTTTATGGATCTTTCTTAAAATAAGTCCTTTTTCTAGATACTTTTTAAGGATTTGATGATGCACTACATAATTTTTCTTAGTTTTTAAAGTAGGTACTAGTTTTTCTATAGTAATTCCTTCATCTATTTGTGTTTGAATTCTTTCTGGTGCTAAAGGATAGTCATTATGAAGATCATGAAGATGTTCGGGGTACTCTAAATCCACCTCTAAGATGCAACCAAGATTTTGCCAATTTTCTATCTCCTCTGTCATCCACTCAAAACCATGTGTGGGAAGTTTTTGCATCATAGCCCAACCGTAAGGATTATTTGCATCTAGGTAAGGAACGTAAATACTTGCTTTATTTGAATCGTGGTTTTCTAAATACTTATTATTTGCTTTAATATGTCTTTTGGTGATCATAGATACTCCTCCTCTTACACCTTCTTCTAGCATAAGATACATATTTTCTTGGGAGAGAAGTTCTAGTTTAACATTTTTAGTTTTTAAAGCGGCATCCCAAGCTAGACCAGGCGTCGTAAAATACCAAGCGGGATCTAAATCATAATTTTTCTGGCAAACTTCTCTAAAAGACTCTACCACATCTGCTAATAATATTACATCTGTTTTTAAGTAAAGATCATGATAATCTCGTAAAGTAGTCATTTTGAATGTAGTCCAGCTTTTTTGAGCGTGGGAGTACTCTTTATCTGAGATGTCATCATCATTAAGTATCGAATAAAAAGCTTCTATAGGTGGAAAAGATGTTTCTTGTACTTTTTCAAAACTATCCACATAATCATAAGGGTAAACTCCTTTTCTAGATAAGATTTCCATATGATTTGGAAAATAGTTTTTTAAATGCTTAAGATCTTTGGGGTTAAGGTTTCCTACTAAAGTTTCAAGACTAGAACTCATAAACTTAAAGGAGGCTATAAATCTTAAAGATTTACTTATTGTTTTTCCATATTTATCAAGGTCTACTGGGACGTATTTTGTAAAGCTTATATGTTTTTCATCTTTCTTTGGAATACAACTAGTTTTTTGTGGAGTAGCACTTAAAGGTCTTATGAAAAAGTGAGAATCATATCCTTCAGTAGTATGAAAAGGGGGATCCTGGCTCAACTCGGCCACGCCCCCTTTTTTGCCACCTGTCAATCAAAAGCTCACAAATAATTAATGAGGCAAAAAATTTTTTTTTCAAAATAGTTTATATTACTATTATGCATATTTAATGAGTTATAGGAAAAACACCCCAATTTCCAGGAATCTCATGAATAATTAATGAGGTCGACTTCGTGTCCATGATCAAAAAAGTAATCCAAAAAAATTTAGTCTCCAAAATCGATTTAGTATATTTTACTATTACAAAGAATAATCCAAAAAAATTAAAGAATTTTTCTTTTATAATAAATGAGTACTGATCAAAATCAGCCTATAAATATTAGAGAAACTTTACTAAAACTTTCTTCCGCAAAAGAAATAAAATACACACAATCCTACATCAAGAAAGCTTCCAAAAAAGTACTTTTACAAATTTTTCAACCCTACCAATGAGATCAATTAAGTAAAACAAATAATATGCTTACGGACGTTTTTATAGGAAAATTTTCTGAACTTATGGAGCACCTTCAACTTATAGAAAATGCTACGCAAATGGGGAGAGAACTTTCTGATAATGAGCCTTTTTGTCAAGATATAAAATTCATATTAGAATGTATTACACCTTATATTTCGTTGATAGGAATTTTTTCTGGATCCTTAATTGTGGGGAAACACGTCGTCTCTAGCACGAGCAAAGTGAACTCGCAGAATAATGTTAATAATAAAGAATGTCCTCCACAAGAATCACAAAAAACGAGCAAAGCAAAGGAGGAGACTCGAGGAGACAAGGAAACCTCAGAGTCTTAGACGAAATTTCTACATACTCAAAAAGTATAATAACTCCTGAAAGCGAAGCAACCCATGATCCTTTTAATATGATTATAGTAGGAATGACTAATTCTGGAAAAACCTACTACCTGCTAAAAATGCTTGAAGAAAAATACCTAGGTTATTTTGATTATATTTTTTTAATATGTTCCACCTACGAATGGAATAAAACTTAAGATTTTTGTAGTTTTGCATGGCGAAACAACAATATCAGTAATCGTTTGAGGTATACACCATGTATATTTATT
>JAOBYK010063348.1:1916-21219 GCA_025434845.1 Phenganax subtilis | reverse complement strand
TCTATCATAAACTTCTTCTAAATTTGTTCCTTTTAAAATTACTTCTTGGTTAGAACTAAAATGAGCATCTATAAATTTGTCTTTTGGTTCACCATCTCTGCCTACTTTTACCATTTTACAATGCAGAATGAGTCTAACCTTGTAATCTATAAGTTCTTCTTTTATAAGTTTAAAAAGAGGAGTCTTTGCTTCTTTAAAGAAGTCATTAGGATATTTAAAATGAGGTCCGTTTGATCTATATCTTTTAGCAACACCTTTCATTGCTTGCTGAAATAGAGTAAACTCAATAGTATCCGGACTGTTTTCTTTTTTTATTCTTGGTTTCATGTACTGCATTAAGTCACCAGTTTTAATAAATCTCTTTAAGTCATAAACTTCTCTTCTTCTTATTTTGATTAACTCATTTTTTTCTTCAACAAGTATTTGTTTCTCTTTTTTGTAGTCGGGACACCAAGGTGTCTTATTTTTACCTTCAGCTCTAAATTCTTTCTCTTTCTGTCTTGTTTCTTCTAATTGAATTGTTAACTCATTAATTTTCTTTTTGTAGTAGTCTCTTGCTTCGTCTAGGTATTTGTAGTAACTTTGCTTTGTTTTTCCTAATTTTGACTTGATGTCTAAACTTTTAAGAACACCGCCTTGTATAATCCTCTTTGCTATTCTCAGGTTTATATTCTCTTCTTCATCAAGGATTTCTTTTTTATTAGTAAGAAATCTCTTTTTCGGTTCTAGGAGCTGGCTCCTTAGTTTGTTAATATTGTTGTTGTTTTTTTGGGACGTCATGGTCCTAAATTAAAAATAGTTAAGTTAGGACCAAGTTGTCCTTATTTATTTAATAATATTTTACTTTTCTGTTATGTTTTTAAATCAGAGAAATCAATTTTTTTATTTCCTCATTTATTTAATAATATTTGACTTTTCTGTTATGTTTTTCAATCAGAGAAATCAATTTTTATTTTTCCTCATTTATTTAATAATATTTTGACTTTTCTGTTATGTTTTTAAATCAGAGAAATCAATTTTTATTTCTCCTCATTTATTTAATAACATTTGACTTTTCTGTTAAGCTTACTTCATTTTGTTTGTGTTTTTAAATTTAAGAAATCAATTTTTGATCGTTAATTATTTGTCTAAAAACCTTGTTTTAGAAATTAACTTTTTTGACTTTTTTGACCAGAATTCATTTTGATCTTGTTTTTAAAAAATAAAATCAATTTTTGATCATTAATCATTTGTCTAAAAAAACAGTTTCAAGTCAATTTTTAATCGTTAATTATTTGTCTAAAAAGGTGATTTCAGATCCAGAAAAATTAACCAAAATTTGGACTGGGTGGGCGCTTAGAATAAAGAGGTAAAACCAAAATTGAGTAGGGTGGGCGTTTAGTTTAGAGGCGGAATAAAGAGGTAAAGTAGGCTTAATGGAGTTGAGATCTGATGGGGGCAGAATCCACCTTTTCACATCTACTAAAACACTAGAAAATTAATCTCTAGTTCTGATGATGGAGCAAAAACTGGGACTACTCAAAAAGTTTCTGATGCCTTGATGCAAACTATTCATGAAACAACACAAAAAGTGAAGTTTGATAAAATTATTGGAGATCATGGATTGTATTTTCCTTACTCCATGGGACATAATTTGCAGTTTAAGATTACATAACCCAAAGCAAGTAGTATTATGAAAGCTCAATCTGGAGAAAATACACTCTAGAAAACATTGAGCTAGAATATGAAACCATTGAAAATAAAACTTTGGCTGGAGAAGCAATGTCTGGGTATGATTCTGGAAGAAGTCTAAACTTTGAACATGCAACATTGATGAAAACTGTCGAGTTGGATAAAGCGAGTACATTGGTGAATGAAACTGTAAACCTTCCAAGAAAAAGTATGGCAGCCATTGTCATGTTATTTAGAAATAAAACCATAACAGATAGTGAGGAGTACTTGTACTCAAATAATGAGTCTGTTAAAGTGACCATCGAAGGTGTTCCAACTTGTATTTATAGCCAGGAAATAAAAAAAGAAGACTTGTATCCTGAAGCAAAAAGGCTATTCAATAAAGACTCTAGTACTTCTGAAATGATCATCGATAAGTTCTTTAAAGATAAATTTGCATTAGTGATTGATCTTAGAACAATTGAAGACAAACATGTTATTGGATCTGGTAAAAAACTAGTCAGTACTCAAGATGGTGTATTACTCGAGATTAAAAAGAAAGCTACAACCGCCAACGTACTTTGTAAAATATTTGTCATCAGTGATGGAATTGTAAATTTTAAGGACAAGACTATTCAAGAGGTCTTCTATTAAATAAATGAACCCTTTGCATAAGAGTTTTAATCATATATCGGATAAAATTGATCAAGAAACTTGTGACCAACTTCTAAGAATTCACGACAACTACTTTAATAAGTATCAGTCGAGTCATAAAAAGTACAAAAAACTCAATCGTACCAAGGTGTCTCTAAAAGCAACAGGACTTGTTTTAACAGCTGTTGGAGCTGGTGTTAGTGTTGTTAATCCATTGACTTTGGTCATGACTGGAGTGGGTGCATTTGTCACCACTTGGACTAGTAAAAGTAATATCACAAGATGAGTAGAACGGTATGGGTTTGAGTGCGTGTTGCTTCAAAGAGTTTGTAATAGAATCATTATGATTTTGAGAACTTGTGAGTTTTCAGAGTCGGATGAAACTAAATTACTAAGTGATTTAAAAGTTATTGATGACATCATCTCAGACATGACCGATTAACTTATAGAATAATTATATGGATGTCTTAGAGATATATCTAATTTGGAAAACTTGACAGTTCTTAACTTGCTAAGAATGTCATGTTTTTCTTCTTTGGAGATGACAGCTAGGTAGTCATCAATTAAGGTATTCATATCTTTTTTATTTGGATTGTAAAATGAGACTAGTCTAGAAATGTTTTCACGATAGGGTTTAGCGATGGATGTGAGTTGTTGAGTAATGAAAATCGTAGATAGTCCACAGTGTCTCGCTGAGAATGCTAGATTTACAAGCTCAGAAGTTCTATTTTTTACAAATTTCCCAGATGCACAATCATCAAGTATAATAAGCGACTTTGTACCTTTTGAATAGTCAACAATAAGTTTTAAAAATTGTCCTACTCCCTCTTGTTCACATTTAATAACGATAAAATTCTCATCTTTATCATATCGCCAATTTTGATAAGTCTTGTTCCATTCATAAGTTGGACAAAATGAGGAATATATAATCAAAATAATCCATGTAGTTTTTCTCTAAAATTTTTAAAAGGAAGTAAGTTTTACCACAACAAGTAGATCCAACAATAATCATGTTAAACTGATCGTTACTTGTTTGAAGATTAGGTGCCTCAAATTGCTTAGACTTGTTTGACATTTCAGATAAAAGCAACATGTCTTTATTTTCCTTCATTTGTTCAATTGATTGTTTGGTGATTTTAGTCAACATTATTTATTTATTTATTATCACATTAATTTTTTTAAAGGTCTCTAAACGACCACAAGTTAATCTTCTCAATGGTGTAGAGAGTATTAACATATTTAAGACATTTCACAGACTCTTTATACGAGTTTACATATATTTTAATAAAGACTTGAATATCATTTGGATCTGTTAAAACAGTGGGGTAGCTTATATCTTGATTTTTTCTTTTGGTCAACTCTGAAAGATCTTTAACATATAAACTATCAAAAATTTGAGACTCGGGTAGTCTTGTCATTATGGAGCCTCCTTGTTCTTTAACAAACTCTCTATCAAAACATTCTCGTTAAAGACTTGTGGAATAATCATTTATTATACATATTTTAAAATAGATGACTTTTTTTATATTATATTCAGACTCAAAAGTCCTTTTTTTATATCATGAAGCTTATTTTTTTAGTCTCATGCTATTTTTTAATGAATTAAAAGGTACTTTAATGATAATAATAACTTGTTGTGTAGGGCTAAAGATCTTTTTTATAATTATTATCAGCAAAAGGATGAATAATAAAGGAGAAAACATGATGCTTAGTGTAACTGATAAAGCGATAAATTATATAGGTGAAATGATAAACGCCGATGAAACAAATAAAGCAATTGTAATAGTTAATATCATTTTTTTTTGTTTCTCAAGTATCGATATTTAATTTAGTTATATTTTTTCTTTTATTAATCAATTTCCTCCTCCATTTGTTCTTTTTTAGGCTCTCGTTGAATTGTCGTACTCATTTTCTTATGGGCGACATGTTTCCCCACAACAACTCCTCCCGAAAGAATTCCAATGAGTGGAATATATGGAGTAATATATTCTAGAATGTGTTTTACGTCTTGTCTAAATGGTTTGTTATCTGCGAGTTCTTTTCCTAGTTTTGTTTGATCCTCAATCATCTCAAGATGTTGCATAAGTTCAGAAAATTTTCCAATAATCGCGTCTGTCAACATCTCTTTGGTCTCATTGAGTTGTGTACGATGATAATCTTTATACATTTTCTCTAGCATTTATTCAGAAGCTTTTTTAATATAAGATCGTGTATATTTTATTTATTTTTCAGAAGAGAGTTTTAAAAGTTGTTCTCTAACATTTTCTTTATTTTCAGACTCACTCATTTAATCATAATATCCAATAGACACTGTGTCGATCCTATTTGGAAGGGTGATTCTTTTATCATTTACAGTAGCTGAAGTCAGATTATGTTTTCTGCTCCGAATAACATTCATTTCTCTCGTTTGGAGAATACCACTATATAAACAATCTCTATAATGTTCTGCTTTTAAAGATTTTTCAATAGCGGATTTCTTTAAACCATTACATTTTTTTATTTCCGCAAAATTTTCTTCCAAATAGGCATACAATTTTGATCGTAGCCCTATAAACTCTATAATTTGGATGCCACCACACTCATCCTTAAAAACCCCAAGAACTTTTTTATTGAGGGGAACCCCTGTACTACCAAGAAATTTTCTAGTAATGTAAGGATTGTCAGTGACTATCTCAGAGGTGTCAAAATATTCCTCTAGATCTTGGGAAATGTCTTTGTAAAAATCTTCAGTTTCAACTTCATAAAGTAAAGAATCTGTGTCTGTGAAACCAAGTCTTGCTTTGTCCCCATATTTTGGTTTTATATAGTAATAATGAAATTTATACATGTGAATTTTAGAAAGGTCTAAAATGCTCATACCCACGTAAATAGGTTTGTTTAAAAGTAGATTTGTTTTATAACTATGAATTGCAACTAGATTTTCATCAAATCTTGTTTGTGACTTAAATTGAGGCTTATTCGTTAATTTTTTAAATCTGGATTCTTTGTTCACCAACTCAACATTAGCCCGATTTCTAATATTTTCCATGGTTTTTCCAAAAACAGAATTATTCATAGGTTTGAAGAAATCTTTTTCAAATTTGTTTGTTGAAGCGGCTCTAAGACTTGTATTCATATCTATATAAGATTTTAACCATGAAGACTCTTGAAACATTATCCCTTTATGAATCTTTTTTAGAATGAGTCCGTGATCAAGATAATACTTAAGAGCTTCATGATGCAACACATATCTTGTTTTAGAAGTTAAAGTGGGTACAAGTTTTTCTGTAGTAACACCTTGATCTAGTTGAGTTTGGATTTTTTCAAGTGCTAATGGAAAATCTTTGTGTAAATCATAAAGATGTTTTCGATAAGCCAAATCTACTTCGAAAATACAGCCTTGACCCTCTTTAAGTTTTCGCCAATTTTTTAGGTTTGATTTTCTCATCCACCTAAAACCATGTGTAGGAAGAGGCAGTGACGTGGCATAACCGTAGAGATTATTTGCATCTAAATAAGGTATATAAATGGAAGGTTTTGAAGAATCATAATTTTTCAAATACTTATTATTTGCTACTATATGTTTCTTGGTAATCATAAACACCCCTCCTCGTATACCTTTTTCTATCAGAAGGTACATATTTTTTTATCTAAAAGTTCTAACCAAACTTTTGAGATTTTTAAAGCGGCATCCCATGCTAAACCCAGGGTTGTGTAGTACCAGGCAGGATCTAGATCATAATGTTTCATACACAGGTTTCTAAGTTCCTCAAAAACGTTGGCTAAAAGTAAAACATCTGTTTCTAAATAGAGATCATGGTAATTTTTCAAAGTCTTCATTTTAAAAGCTGACCAAACTTTTTGAGCGTGGGAGTAGTCTTCATTTGAAATGTGCTCATCGTCAAGCCTTGAGTAAAAGGCCTCTTTGGGGGGTAAATTTGTGTCTTGAAGTTTCTCAAAACCGCCCATATAATCATAAAGATAAACTCCTTTTCTGGAAAGTAGCTCTACATGGTCTGGGAAAAATCTTTTAAGACAGTGTAATTTTTGTAGACTCTCCTGTGTTAGATTTTTAACTAATGAACTTAAACCGGAACTCATAAACTTAAAAGAGTCTATAAATCTTAATTGGTGGGAAATTGTTTTTCCTTTTTCATTTCGATCCCCAGGAACATATTTTGTAAAACTTATATAACTCTCTCCAGTTTTTGGAATACAGTCAACTCTGCCGGAGTTTCATGTAAAGGTTTTATAAATACGTGAGAATCGTAACCTTGTAAATTATGAAACATGTTTTTGACATTGTGTAGTGTTTTTACCTAAATGGTTATTTATAGGTTTTGTAATACATTCAAAATCTGAAAAAATAATAAACCGAACCTTTGTTTTTCTAGCTTGATGTTTGAATTCAACAAAAGTATTTGGTTTTGGGTAATCTGTTTTTGTAGGCTCATGTCTTGTACAGTAATATTTATGCTCCTTTAAATCATCTTTTTTATAGAAATGTTGCAAGCAAAAATCACAAAAATATTGTTTAACTTTTTTCTTATTTTTTAATGAAGCAAATAATCTTTCTTTATTTTTTATCAATACATGTTTGTCCTCTGAAAGCAGGAGACAAATATCTGGCTCATCAGAATGAATATGTCCAGTTGGAAATATCTTACCTTTTTCATTATAGCCAAATATGCTTATTTTTATATTATTTCTCCTTTCAAATTTTTTCACATCTTCAATTGGAGTCAGAAATTTTACACCCGTCCAATCAAACTTTTGTGATTATTTAATTAAGGAATCTGTAATTCTCTCACAATGTTTATCTCCGGGTTTCATAGACATAGCCCTAGTCACAGCCCACTTGAAACATTGCTGACCATTGTTAAAATCATTTTTTGGATTAATAATAGCCTTTTTATTACCCAAAAATGTTGGAGTTGGAATATAAGAACCTTGGAGTGGATCATATTTAACCACATGAATTAATAATTCTACTATATTTTTAAGCTCCCACCCAGAACCCTTTTTCCGCTCATTTACAAACTCGTCTAAAATTTTTCGGTCACATTCTCATAAACTTGATCTATGTTCTGTGTAATATTTTATGATAAGATGAGCTAAAGTAGCCCCTCTCTTGATCAACAATCTCATCTGTTGTTGGATCTCTTTTAACCATATCACAAACTAAAATCAGCTCCATTTTATAATTTCTATGGGATCTTATAATTTTAGTCACATGGGGTTTGGCATATTCTCTTAACCAAAAATGCGGATTGAGACAATAATCATCTTCATTTTTCAACCCAAAAGTTTTTAGCCGACCTTTCATAGCTTTTTTTAATAGTATAACTTTAGACTCTTGAGGTTTGATTTTGATTTTACTAATCTTATAATTTGATTTTTGAAATTATTATAAGTATCTGAAATTTTACTCCTTATGTCTTTTGGCACAAAATCTAATATCCAATCATACAACTCATTCATTCTTCTTTTTACAATTGTTAGTTTTCGAGCGGGTCTATTTTTCACTGGAGAAATCTTTGAGCTACAGTTTGGGTATTTTGTTGTGTAAGTTTTGGAATAGGTTTTTGAACTATTCGATATTTATCTATAAGTCTATTGATATAATTTGTAATAGTATCCACAGATTCGTCATCATAATTTTCTTTACCTAAATTATTTTCTAAAGTGTCCAAATATTTGGTGATAATTTGTCCCCCATCTTTTTACTTTTCCGTCGAATTTATGAAGTTCTTTAGTTACTTTTTCTGAGATGTTCATGTCTCATTTATTTATAAACTTTTTTCTAAAATTCTTAGAATCTTGATTTTGACTTTGAGAACTCATTGGCTCTTTTGAAAAATTTCCAGTTTGAGAAGTCTCTCTTGATTGATGTTGATTTTGAGGATTAGCCGACATTGTTTTATTTAACGGGTGAAAATTATCTTCTGAACCACTTTTTAAAGTTTCATTTTTGCTCTGAAAAGTAGTTTTGAAAGATTTTGATTTTGAGGATTATTTGGCATTGTTGTTTATACTTGTGGGTAAGATTCTCGGTGTGTTTTGTAGTCTCCGACTTAAAATTTCCTGAAAAAGCCTCCGCAACCTAAAATTTGTTTCTGTAATAGTAATTTACACTAATTTTGTCCTGTGACCGAGATTTTTGAAATCTTAGACTTGTAATAGTAGTTTTGTCCTATGACTGAGATTTTTGAAATCTTAGACTTGTAATAGCAGTTTTGCCCCATGACCGAGATTTTTGAAATCTTAGACTTGTAATAGTAGTTTTCTCCTATGACTGAGATTTTTGAAATCTTAGACTTGTAATAGTAATTTCCGACTTCAACCCTCTGGAGAAAGGTGTTTTGGACCCACCCGAGCTTCTAATTTCCGACTTAAAATTGTCTGAAAAAGCTTCTGCCACCTAAAATTTGTCTCTGTAATAGTAATTTATACTAATTTCTGACTCCCACCCTCCGGAAACAGGTGTTTTGAACCCAAACCCTCTAATTTTGAAAATAGCGTAATAGTAGCTTATACTAATTTGACAAAATTTTTTCAAAATTGGGGGGGGGGTGTTGTGTCATTGGGGCCCAAAATCCCCCTTTCTTCTTTACTAAGCGGTACCACATTCTTGCAGGCAGTGGGTAAGGATACTAGCTCTGTGTTGTACACCAGTTATCGCATGAAAAATTGCATAGGCCAATCACCAGGAAAAGGAAAAGTATAATTGGTAAGATGATCTAGTAGACCATTTGACAATATATGGTTGAAAGCTGTTAACAGGTTGTTAACAGTTAATATTATTCTTTTGTAAGTAGTTTACTGAAGTTTTTACCGTGACTAAATAAATTTGTATTGTATTGTACTGACGAGTCTCATAAACTTTGCCATTAAGCCCAACAGTCAAAAGTAGGAAATTGTATAGTTGTTCTCCAAAATGTGCTAATTTTGACACATTTCATTGCGTCCAAAAAAAGTAAGACATTGTAAAATTCAACACTCAAATCACTGGAAATAGCATCTGTGAAGTTATTTTCAAAATTTTCGAGCAAGTGATGAGTATACCCCGGGTCCCCTTATCAACTGCTCGTACAAATGTGCGAGTACTTCACGCCTTTGGCGCTCACATACCCCTTGCTTTCTAAAGCAGGACCTGACCTTTGAGGCTGGCTATGCCACTGGCGAAATACATTTTACCTGTCCTTAACCTTGAAACTCATTTTAAGTGAAGTACATATATAATCTTTATACCTTGTTTTCTAGAACACTAAGTGTTTGTCGATGAGGCAGATGCTTGGTAAAACTCCTTTTTTGAAGACATTGCTGAAGGCACTCGCAACAAACATGGCTCAAACTTAATGATATTTTACTGGTGTCTTCTGCTAAAAACTTGACAAATGCACATGCTATGTTGCTGAAACCGTAGGCTTTCAAGTTCACAATTCGGAAATCTGTTCCACCAGACCACTGTTGGTGAAAAAGGTTGTTGCAAGCTTTATAAAATCTAGGCATGTTGAAACACAGCTGTGAAGTTGACCAGCAGCGGTGAAGAAAAACCGTGTGAAAAACAAAACTCAGAGAGCCGTTTGCATGACCCCATCTCAACGTTTACAAAATTCGGGTTTTAGGCAATCTGATTGCCTTAGAGCGAAAATGTAAACAAATGCGCTGATTGGTCAAAAACATTATTCGCCCTTGTTTGCCAAATTAGCATTTTGTGGTAATGATCTGTTATGATTGGCACATTTAAGATGTAAGAATGAAACAAGATTTTGCATTCAAGGCTTAGTTTAAAACATTTGTTATCATTCTTGAGCTTTTAGCAGTATTTTACCCCCATATAGCTAGGGAAGTGACGTCACACAGAGTGAACGAAAGGTTACGTTCTGGCTGAGGTACCCTTTGAAGTGACGTGACCGTTCATGTGCCATGCTCTTTACTCTGGTATCCTTACCCGGTGAGGGCTAGCGTGGTGGGACCTGTGCGAAAACATAGCAAAGGATCAAAATGGCGATAATTTATGCTGAATGATTATTGCCTTGTTTAAGTAGACGTTTTCGAATAGAAAACAATTTACGATATTCTTGAAAAACACATAGGTGTTTCGTATAATTTATTGATTGACAATATTAACGAACACTTTTTATAATGTGATATATGTGCACCTTGATTGTTTGTCTCTACGCCAGCTCCATAGTCGCCTGGCTTGCTAGAGCCAAGGCTTTTGCTGCATGGGCTCGGACCAAAAAGTCTAATCATCTTCTTCAACAAATTCGTAACCTTCTAGAAGCCTTCTTATGAGAAACTTTTATCAATAGCTGCTTCCAATGCTTCTTCTGGATCAAAGTCATCGTTTTCGACAAGTGCACTCTTTGTCTCCTTTATTTTCTTGTGTTCCGGGTGTTTCTTCAGTTGTTTCACCCACAAGAGACGTTGCTTATAGATATTTTTCCAGTTCCTTTGAAGATCTGGCTGATTATTAGAGAAAGCTTTCTCCTTAGCAGACTGCTCATCTAGACCATAGCAAAAGAGGCTGTCTTTCATGTCCTCAAAAGCAACCTTACCCCTTTGATTTGGTTTCTCAATCATTGGTAACCAATGATTCGCGTTTGTTTCTGTTTTGTTATCAGACCCGCAAGTTGAAACCGTCAAAACATTGTCTTTGGCATCTTGGCTATACGAGAGTACATTTTCTCTTGATTCTTTTTTGGGCAATATTGATCTTTGTTTTTTTCAAGATGATAAGTTTGAACGAATTCTTTCCTGTAATATTGGCAGTTCACCGAGGGCAACCTTCAAATGATTCACCAAACGGCATATGCATCAATTTCAGGGCATTAGCCTTGTCTGGATCAAAGTCATCGTTCACATCCGCCTTACAACAACTTCAGATCGATACAACATAGACCTCTCAACGATCCCATATCGGTCTGACATTGGCTCCACATCGACCCTCCATCGAGCCCACGACCTCTCATTGACCTTACAATGACCGCAAAATAGAAACGTTTTGACATACTTATTTTTGGTCACTTGTGAATGAGCTTTCTGATCTCAACATGCCGTATAAGCACAAGAGAGACTGTTCAGTTTGTAACAAGCCTGGTGTTCGGTATATGAGCGATCATTTGCGTCAAGTATACCATTTATGTGGAGAAGAAAGGACAAAGTGGTTAGGAAGGGCAGGGTTTTCAACACTGCATAACCACCACCAAAGTTTACCACCTGCACGATTGACACGTATACTAAAAGAAAGGAGATGTATTCGAAAGAAGACAAGCCCTGTATTCAAACCAACAATAGCAGTGCCAAGATGAGCAGCATCTTTGACCACCAAACCTTATACGGAATTCAACTTCCGCCACAATTTTTTTTTTCGCTCACGGTCGTGGGTCCTACTCAATGTGGAGAAACTAACTTCGTACAGCAAATTTTGGAGAACAATTGTAGCGTGTACGAGAAGCAAAGAAGTATATGCATATGATGGTGCTTCAATCAATGGCAACTTGAAAAAATCGCTGGGGAAAAGCATTCGGTTTGAGAAAGGTTTGTTCGAATTATCGGAGGATCTGAGTGATATTAACACTAAGTACAACAACATCATCATACTGGATGATCTCATGGCCGAAGTACGGATAGTCCTATGGTAGCTTGATTATTTACCCTAGGTCGTCATAGAAACGCCAGTGTAATTCTTTTGCTTTTGAATACATATATCAGGCAAAATGCCCAATATCTGGCACTCTCCCGAAATACAAGTGATAGGAAAAAAATTGGCATTATTGGAGAGCGAATGTTTGATAAGAACAGAGAGCAAAAGACGAAAAACCGTTCGGATACTTGTTGATGGATAACAAATCTGACATGCTGACCGATAAGCAAGTTCTTGGTGACATTTCTGAAATACAGTTTTGTGAAAACACTACGTAAATTTATATATGCACACGCACGTATTATATTATGATCTTTACATTGCTCTGTAAAACATCTTTCTTTTACGATTTCTTCATCTTTTTTGGCAAAATGTATCTACGCAGTTCAATGCAGTTTACAAGTTCTTCATCTTATTGGGGAGCCCACTCGAAAAATCGACACGAATTTTCCTTCGCTTTTGGACAACAGAAGAACATGCGATTTTTGCTACGACGTTCTTTTTTGACTTTTTGGAATGCACACGGAAACCCTGATGACAAGTTGGTCTCAACGCCTGTTACTCATCACCCCATTGCCAAAATGAACAAGGATTCGTTTGATCAGGACAGATGAAGAATGGTCTTCCATAACTCGCTTTCATCACATCTTTCATCACACACATTGATGTTAGCCTACGATGCCAGTGGCAGCGTGGTTGCAGCTGCTTCGTAGATCTCCAAGCAGCAATGGCTTTTTCAAACAAGTAACCTGTGTCCTCAGAGCAGAAGAAATGACAGCTCGGTTGTTGACCACAGAACCAAATTGAGCCATTTTTCGTTCTTGAGCAAGCTGCTGGTTCTCCATGTAAATACTTCATATTTGCCAGTGAGGTTCTCTCCATGAAAGCTGTCCACTTAATGCTGTTGTTCATTCCAAAACCACTTTTTATACCAGGAAATAATTATTCAGCATATTAAATTATTGCCATTTTGATCCTTTGCAATGTCTTCGCAAAATTCCGACCATGTACGTACACAAATTGCATGCTCGAAGACTTCAATTTATATGACGAAAATCCGGTTCAAACCAGCCTCAACCAGTAAAGTCACCTCACCAGGTAACGTTACCACAGTCACGAGCATCGGTCACGTCACTTCAAAGGGTAACGTTATCTCAGTCAGTAACGTCACCTCATTTCTTCCCGTCACTTCGTGTGATGTGACTTCCCTCGCTATATGAGGGAAAAACATTGCTGCTTTTGTCTGAGAATTCAACTCAGATCAACCCAGTTCTATTTAAAATGTAAACAATGTTGAGCATAAAATAATGCCGCCGTATTTACAGGCCTCTAAAGCAAATCGGCTTCTTCATGTATGCGCAAGAGTTGAATTTCACCCAGGCGCCGGCGGCATAAATTTGTGCTCATTTTTCTTTTCAACTTCTTACGAGCATCGCCCACAGTCGGTGACTGCGTCTAAGGCTGGACAAGGACCGACAGCTGATTTCCGTGCAAGAATCAGATGAAGACAGTCAGTCTAATTTAACCTATAGTCCAAATTGCCATCATCCTAGTTCTAACAATATCAAACACAAACAATTTAATCCATTTAACTAATTTATAAGTACAGTACAAAGCAAACTCTTACTGCAAGACACCTGTTTTGCTGCCATCTTATTGGTAGTGCGTATGCTCAGGCTCACCCCACGACGCTTTGCATCTCCCTGGTAATAGCTGATACAGGATTTTGGAGAAACAAAGTCAACAGGGTTCCAAATGCATTTTTTTTTGTGCATGCGGTTTGTCAATGGTGACCTACTTTTTGATTTATTAGCCTAATATAATGTGTTTAAAACAGCCAAATCTACTTCTACGTAATCAAACCTCATTTAAGAACGTAGTTTATGCATAGATGTTGGCCTGATTTGAGGGATTAAACAACGAAATTGCCTACTTTTGAGATTTTCTCAAAATGGGGTTTCCAGTCTTGAGAGGGTGCATTTGGAACAGTGAAGTCAATGGTTGACAGAATTTAAGCCATTTTCACAACATGTCTTCACAGGTTTTGTTCAAGATTGTCAAAAGGTGAAAATTTCGGTCGAACGTAAAGTATGCATATTCAACAGGCCTAAATAACTAGTGAAAACAAATATTCCTTTTTTTTTAAAACAAATTTTTTCTAAATACCTATATATACATCTAACAACATTTAAACTAGTTGAATAATTAAGTCACCGCGCAAATCCACAGATTTTCCAAAATCAAGCGATTACGTTAAAAGTGATCTTTAAGCATATCTATCAGAGCTGCAGGTGGGTGCCCTTCATAAACGACCTTTGATATTGCTGTAAATAACGGAAACCTAAAATGTAGAGAAATTATTTACAATATTGCACATTATCAAAAATGGTACACAGGCTGCCACGATTTTTTACAAATATTGGAATGATTGATTGCGCATGAAGCATGTGAACCCCAGATCAGGTGAGATCGCAAGTCATCATAGGTTTTACAGGCGTAAACTTATGTTAGATAAAATGGACAAACGACTCGCAAGTTCAAGTAAACAACAATGTAAACAAACATGGCAAACATTAACATTCTAACCACTGCACCAACTCTCGTTTTGTAAAAGCTACTGGTATCATATTGGTCCGCTTAATTGATGAAGACGAAGCAACTAGTGCGTGAAAACGTGAGAAACAGCGCTCCTCTTCTCGCTCTAAATTTCCAAACGCACAGAAGTGTGGAATTTTGAAGAAACTTGCAATGAGGTTGGAGTGCAGGGGTAAGTCATCGCGAGTAGGTGATTAAATGAGATTCAAAAAAGCGAAAGCTTGAACTCACGATAACTTGCAGCTCAAAAGTGGCAACATATCCCAATTTTCCCATGGGTAACACAACAGTATACAAAATTAGGAAGCTTCACAAAGCGGTACAGAGCATCTTAAAAAAATAGGTACGCAGAACATACTTGTGAGTAGCCTTTGTGAGTCTCAACAATGCACATAGCCAACGATTTTGTAAAAGACTGCTAACTTTTATATTTACATTAAGTACACTTTAGAGACAACTTGTGTACATTCTTGCAGTTAATATCCATCTCACACATAGAACACATATTTTACCAGAAAGGGAACAGAGGAACAGTAAACAAAACAATATCAAGAGGGTATGTTGGGGAGAACAATGCTAACCAATTTAAAGGGAAATAAGTAAGGTTCCCAGATGACTCACACATCCATGTCTGAAATATACGACAACAAATTTGGTTTAAAACTATAGGAGAACGTTTGAGAAGTTTTCCATTATTTACGTTTGATGTCCCATAAAAAGGGATGTAATTAATTAGCTTGGTAAGTCACTATGAACATCAGCCTGCTTTTGGTCACATATGACGCTGAACAACAACATTTGTAACATTGTCGTTCAATCTAGCAAGTCATGTATACAGTGGCTAACTATTTGCATTTGAATAGTATCTTAAATCATTGGTGCAAATCGTGTTTTCATGCTTTGTTCTTTAGTTCTTCAGGATTAAATACCTTCATTCTGGAGAAGCATTATCAGGCAGGATATAACAAACTTTTTAAACAACGTCATGGATCTGGTATGGATGCACAACTAGATTCACTGTAATTAGCTAGAAAAAATGGATCAAGCTCATAGATCCAGCAAGAGCACACACCTGTTTGCAAAATTCTTTGACGATATCTTATCACCATAATAGTCTGGGACAGTAGTCTAAGAGCATATATGCAGTGTAGTACACAGTTTGTTCTCACTTGTCAAGGATCATTGACACAGTGACACTAGCTCTGTCACTGTTAATTAGTGGTAGACAATGGCCCGAGATCATAGATCCAATAAAAACAAACAGCTTGTTTGTATGAAAATATCTGTATCACAGTCAATTAGTCAGAGCATTTTCATACGTAAATGTAGATGAAATAAACTGTCAAATTTTCTGAAAGATGAGTTTAATACTCTGCACTAGTTTATGATATCAGATTTCTTAAAATTGAAAATGTGCAACTTTGATTTTATATTGGGCGTTATTCAGATGAAATAATTCTGGCTTTCGAATTCACTGCGACAGTCAAGCATACATTGCATTTAGGCATGCAAGAATTGAAGCCCATATAGTCGCGCAATTTGGCAAAACTCCGTGTCTGTGTTTAGCTACTTATATTTATATTATAGCCCTAAGAATGATTGGAATTTAACGCATTAAGTTCTACTGACAAATTGATAAAATACGTAAATAAATTCCTGCAGGCCCAAAAATTCCGACGATTTATATTTACCGAGTAGACAGGTCACTATGTGCTGTTTACCTTTGCTTTCAATCACAAAATTTCCAGTAAAAACTGTAAAAATTCCTCGTAAACTATGAATGTCGGTCTGGTTGTTTTGAGATCAGTCATTACTGCGCGTAATCGGCATTTCCTGAAACTTATGCCGAAGGCTAGACCGTCACCGGTTCGTTGAGTCGAAGATCGCTGAAGATGTCATGACATTCCATTCCCAAGTACCACGCCATTACATTACATTATACCAAGCCATACCGGACATTTGCAGTGTTAGCACTGTGGGTGCGGCTACCCACAAAAAGTAATCAAACTTTGGCACGCTATTGTGCAAAAAGCACTTTGTAAGCAAGTGCAAGTTTCTGATATTTATGGAGATCAAGCTTTTAGCTGTTGAATAAAGTGTTTTCATAAAATATGGAGCAAAAATGAGCAAATACGAGCACGATGAAAAAGCTTGGTCAAAATCGCATTTTTTCACCTATGCCAATAGAGGTTATTTGAAAATGAACTCTCATAGAGAATTAGGTTAGCCTCTACTTAATTATGCATGTGCAGTTTTCCCCGCACATGTTGCACAAAGGCAAAGATGGTTCAACTCTTGATAAAGCCTGGCACAAACTAGAGGTATGTGCTCAGCAAACTGTCATTTGTGGCTGTTGGCACAAGCAGAAAACTCTTGTGTGCGGCGCACTTTTGTAAGTTTTCAGTCACCCGTGACACGTAAGACAAATATCGAATGTGTTGAATACTTTTTGTCACGCATGCCAAAATCTCCGTGTGTGTGGCGAAACCAAAGACGCAACCTTACGCTAACCAGGCGAAGCACATGCGTGTTGTAAATTAAACTTAAAACAACATGGCGGCGGCACAGAGTGAATTGGTAACCGATGCAATGTAGGAACACCAAATTGCCAATATTTGGCCATGGAGAAACCATTCCTAAAAATTCCATAAATGATTCCTGGTTCAGTCTATCAAATTGTCTAAACTTTTCAGGAGGCTCTGCGTCGAGTTCATTAATCATTTAAGCAAATGTCCTTGCGTTTGTCAACGTGAAATCCAACATTTCGTGCATATTTGCCCATTAGCTGCTTTTAAACGCCGTAGTAGCAGCAGAAACAACAATATTTCTTCCTCTTTGTCTTCACTATGTGCCGCCGCCGTCTTGTTTTAAGTTCAATTCACAACACGCTTGCGCATCGCCTGGTTATGTGTTTATGGCTTACATATAGTTACTTAGCAGCATATAAGCTGAATTACATAACTGTTTACAATGGTTTTCTAATGTATACATTATGTATATGAAAATATGTTACCTTACACTGTCTATTTTTACAACAATCAATTTTACTTCCTAATCTGTTTATCCAAGCCCACCCTGTCAACTTTCCCCGCAGAAGAAAACTGGAGTACCCACGAAAACCCCACGACTCTTGGCAGAGTAGTAGACAGACTCTTTTCACAAGAGAAAGTAAAGTCCGCTTTGAGATTCGAACCCACCACCTCAGTGGTGAATAGCGCATATCCTAGCAACTGCGCTACTAAAGCCCTGTGACAAAAAAAAGCAAACACATTAGATATTTGTCTTACCTGTCACGAGTGATTGAAAACTTACAAAAGTGCACCCCACACTAGGGTTTACTGCTTACGGCAACAGCCAAGCAAATAAAGCCAGCTGTTGACATGTTGCTGATTAATTGCGCTTTCTTTTGCTAAGCACCTAAAAAATTAGGCGCAGAGCTGAAAGAATGCAATTTTGACCAAGCTTTTCCATCGCACTCGTATTTGCTCAATTTTATGTTATGAAAACAATAACATTCAACAGCTAAAAGCCTGGTCTTTCTAAATATCAGAAAATTACACTTGTTTACCAAGTAATTTCTGCACAATTGCATGCAAAAGTTGGATGGCGTTTTTTTGAGACACCCAGTATTTCTGCTTATTACAATATTTTTAAACCGAACTTTCCCATTTTTCCAGCTTCAAGTTGTACTTTCCAGCGATGGTTATGGATTTCGTTCTTCTTGCCTAGATCCGATTCTAACCACATGCAGGTATCTTCCATCAACTTTACGAGGCCTATATATCTATCTCACTCACACATCTATCTATCTATCTATCTATCTATGTTTCACAATGCTGGTGGTGATGTGTGGAAGAGCGAAATCGATAAGTTAAGAACTTACCCTTTTATCAGCTCATGTCGTTTAAGCAACTTGTGTAACTCATGCAGCGTGTGCGGTCCTTGCAGCTTCTGGCCATTGAGGACTTCCTTCTCAATAACTTCGAAACTCTAAAAAGCGTATCACAAGTTAGGTGTAATTTAGTGTAATCATGCATGGAAACGTTAGTTGATGAATAGTTTAGACAATACAACACTGATATAAACCTTTCCTTCCAAGTAGTTCATCAGATCCTACATGAACTAACGTAATATGTTTAAAATAATAAAACTGAAAGTATGAGATTAAATTTGGGTTGTCAAACTCTTTGCTACGTTTACAAAACATATAATACAATGTTCTTATACAAGTAAATTAATTAATTTCTGTGCATAATAATTTCTATAAAGTTCGACAGATTTCATTCTTTTAGCATTGTAATAAAATCTACAGACGATTCGATGAAAATTGCAAGTGCACTAAAAGATAAAGTTGCAAACTTTACTATGGCCTGGTTTCTGTACTTTTGTAGACGAGTTCCAAAATTTATATCCTTACGCCTTGCATTAACATCAAAATTATATTTAAATCCTACTGTGAGTTCGAGTATGAAGTAAATGCAGTTGTGTTGAATTGCTGTTAATAAAAGATCTAGGCGTTGCCCATCTCTGGTGATAACAGATGGGCTAATGAAAGGAGGTAATTCAGCACTGAGGTGGCAATAACATTGAGCACCGACCGAATCATGTAGTCAAGTAAATAGTTCATGACTTAGGTATTTCTGGCATCTAGCGACTTCATGGAGTAAGGACTCAGGGTGCAAACAGAATGTCACATGTAACAAGAGTAATAAAAATAATGATAATACTAATACCAATATCAATACAAGTGACACCAAAAACGGTAACAATAAC
>JAOBYK010062237.1:0-15854 GCA_025434845.1 Phenganax subtilis | reverse complement strand
AATCCATCTCTACAGATGGAAAGAACATTTTAAAATTAAGAAAATCATACGTTTTGCTTGCAAGATATTGTAGACTGCGTTGCAAAGTTCGCACATTATGAATATTTTTATGTTACGCATCGAAATAATAACCCTTTTTGAGCCCCAAATGGTTATTTTTTCCACGCGTACCACAAGCAAGGCTATATTCCGCATTTTAAAATATTTCGCCACCAAACTTCGCCATTTTACTAATTTTTAGAGGTTTTTAGGCTGTTGATCGTTGCGTTCTCCTTGCCTAGATCAAAATTCAGTCAAAAACAGAAATCATCCATTGTAAGTTTCGAATGTTGCTCAGTAATCCGCGCAGGTAATTTGTAATTAATGCATTTGAAAAATACATTGCGCCGAACAAGCAATAAATACCTAGGTGAGACAGAGAGTCGCCATTTGGTTGCTATTGTTACCCGATTAAAGATTCGATAACAAATACGTGATAAACTGCAATGGATTAAAAAAACGAATCAGTTTGGGCACGACCGTAAAAAGTCAACACAAGGAAATCTGCAAATGCTTGGAAAAACAATTCGCCACTCGATCTCGTTTGTGTATCAATGAAAAATAGACCCAACGCATCTTGCTTTTGGGGGCGGCGACTTCAAAGCAGTTCGAGTAAGGGAATTAAGAATTGTTCCACAGGCATGCGTTTCAGTCAATCGACGCGTTTGCTAATCTATCATGACATCCTGCTGGGTGCTGATATAGAACGCACAAAAAGTGACAAAAGCTAAAACGGTTTTCAGCGCGTCTCCGCTTTAACAGCGGAACGAAATTTGCTTCTATATTTGCGTCCAACTGAACATTTTAAACAGAGCACAATAAGCGTTCGCGGTGTTCTTTTGTGAACGAAGACGCCTTCATCCATTGAAATTTCCAAGGCGCTCGTCTGCGCCAGCATGACATTGCGATATTCAAAATGCAATGCACAAAAACCAGAGGTATTTTATTAGTGTGTATTTTTGGGGTATTTATTCCGAAAGAATTCCTTGTCATCTTGAGCACAATAAATAATACAGCCCTTGCAGAAGAATCTTCGAACACGGTAGTTGCAATATTCCTGTTTTCAAGGATAAATTATTGTCAGCAAATGCACTGAGACCGCACCGACGCATGACGTCACAGCTACCCGCATAACAATATTGTTTATAAATGTATGCACACATCCGCAATTTATTATCACCAGGATGCTAACCACTGGTGGACATGTATCGTACGTAAATTAATAAGGAAACACAATAAACATTGCTGGATAATTCTAGCGCAAAGTAAAATGGTTTCCCTCTCTGAAGACAAAAGTATGGGATACGAAATATGAGTTCAGAGACAGTGCCAACGGGAGGATTTCAACACGCAGCTCTGCGTTCACAGTTGATTGTGGAAACCACATATTTTCTCTTCTGCTACATGGGACTGAGCATATATTCACAAGAGTCTGTAGGGTAACTTTCTGCAGCGTTTCCTCAAGTGTCTCCGTAGATCGCCCGCTCAGTCCTGTACGTCAGCAAGTATATGACAATCATGAAACAGCAAAGAAAATCGCCCAGGACTTTTAATGAAGTTTCACAATAAGGAATGGCTGGACCACCACATGTTTGCAGATTTCGTTTCTGATAATAATTTAATTCCTTTTGCACCATAACTGGTACATAGCTAGAAGAAATACATAAAACAAGGCCGACTGGTGTTTATGTTATTGCTTATTGCGTTCAGCAAATATCTTCATAATATCGTGCTAGTAGCTACTTCAATTAACGAGTTTGTGGCAAAAATCTAAAAAATCGAGCTGGCATCTGCGATTGAAAAAAAAATCGAGCAAAGTATAGAAATACCAATAAAATGAAGTTATTTTGCACAACATGAGCAGAAAAAAGCATTCCCCGCCTCTCAAATATCTAAATGGCCGTCCCTGACGACAAAACAACTTATTTCTCGTCTGCAAATCTCGACTTACGATTACAATACTATTAACGAGAGCTAGCCGGCCTAGCCGATAAATCGAAATTGAAATAGTAAATGCCTTTCTCTTCTCATTTTAATCAAACGTCCACTTTTTTCTCTTATTCTCCCTAACGCTAGAAACTATTATACAAAGAGTCAAGCACATCTAACATTCTGACAAAAAATCGACAAAGTAGTTATTGGCACAGTGTCATCTCCTACTGATTTTAAACCCACACCGATGTTCATATCAGACAGTCTACTCCCATTGTTTAACACCAGTCTGACTTCACTCCCCATAAATGGTACTTTCTAAAGGAAGTACACACTGCATTAAAAATTGTGGTTTTAAAATATTTCGAAAAATTTTTTGGCCAGTGCCGAAACGTCAAGTGTGAAAACCTGCGAAAAAGCTTTGAAAAGAAAAGAAATATTTCATATTTAAACATGACGCATACAGTCAAACCAAAACGAATAGAGAATAGAACGAAAAGTCTAATTCTATTTTAATTATATCCTGTAACAGCATAGTTCTAATTCAATTTGTGCTAATTTAATACAAAACATTTATAACCATAAAATATGGAATCTGTCATTTAAAATCTACTGGATCTATCTAACTTTAAAACGCATACATGTCGAGCAAGTAAAAACGGAGTGCAACATTACTATTTACACGAGCTTAACTGCTAATACTCGAAGCCCGTATCTGGCAGCATAGTAATATGATAAACAGTCTCAAATATCAAATCTGGATGATAAATCAGATCCACTCGTCGTATGACCTGTCATTTGCGATTAAAGTTGCAGAGTGACGGCCGAGGGCAAATTAATTGTGAGGGTCAAATTTATGTAGACGGTGCCAAAACTCGAGATAATGAAAAATAGGTGACCGCTTCTTTTACCGCATAACCTTAATTTTTATGTTGAGATGTAGCATGCAAGAGCACTTTTTATTTCGTTCACTCTGCCCAACTTCAAATGATTGACTTACTCTTTGAAAGAGAAACTTTGACATTGCTACGTAAAATGTCGAGGCTCGACTAGAAAAAGCGAACGTAGTTGCGCTTGTTTATTAAAAAGTTGTTAAATCAAATGTAACGTAGTTTTATTTATAGTTGCATATTTAAGTGAAACACAAGGGTT
Organism: Phenganax subtilis; assembly: GCA_025434845.1. Classification (NCBI taxonomy): domain Eukaryota; kingdom Metazoa; phylum Cnidaria; class Anthozoa; order Malacalcyonacea; family Clavulariidae; genus Phenganax; species Phenganax subtilis. The sequence goes on along the minus strand of JAOBYK010062237.1, from coordinate 12,731 downwards.
AAGGGTTAGAATTTTAAATATGACCACCATTCGCTTGCTGCTCTGTGAAGTCGGCGGAACTCACAATGAGCTGAAACGGTGAAACTGGGTAGTATTAAGACAACTCACTGTTCATGCTGCAGCTCGCCAAAAAGTATAATTTTTGCTGAAAGTAATTAACTAGTGTTTCGTTATTGGTAGTTTTGCACTTGTTTCGGTTCAACTGCAACGATGTAACGAAACGTGCGTCGTATACCGAAAAATAAAGAAGTTATTATCAACTTTGTTTTTCAAAGATGATAAATTCCTAAACACTAATCGATACCCTTGTTCTCTGTTGTATAATGGAGATTTGAGCAAAACTCGATTCGGCAGAATGCCAGAATGACAATAAATTGAGCAATATTTGGCAGAAGCAACACACTTTGCATGAATGCTTCTGCAGGATGTCATCGTGTGAGATAGTAAACATCAAGCCTAGTCTTTTAGGGTACTTGTTTTCATTTTTTCAACACAGTTTTCTAACAACGACAAGCAATTATGAAGGATGATGAAATCCAATTCCACTCCAGATTTCGAGCTGATAAAAACTGGAATTAAGTTACTCCGTCAACATTATCTGATTGGAGACCTACATCATGTCATCGGGAATTTCACTCAACTAGTATATGAAAGAAGATACAATTCAAAGCTTCCAAAATGCAATTAAATTTATTTACCAAGTACAGCTAAAACACTCCAGTATTACGCATAGATAGTTTTCTTCAACAGGATATGATGTGGTGAAAAACATATGCTACAGACAAGTATGAAGAACTTTGATTTGTTTGTTTCTTGTGAATGAATAAACTTCTAAATTTGATCATAATTTCGCTGCTCTGGAGGCTTAGCTACCCAATTGATACATTCAACACGAGCGTCCTAATTGAAATTAGTAACCGAATTGCAACACAGTTTACTTTTGCATTAGTTGTAACAATTTCGACTCGCCTTTTATTCAAATAATATAATTTACCCAAAGCGTTTCCTGTTGATACAAAAGCATCAGCTGGGGGTATAGATTTCGAGCAGAATTATTTAGAAAAACAAAGTCGAATCTGGCTATGCTTGATTGAAGAAGAATGAAAACTATGGGGCTGAGAACGAGCGTGGAAAATGCGCAGCGAGGCCTTTTACGTTTTGACCGTATTCCGAAAAGGAATAATTTGCCTCCGTATTTCTGACAATACGTCTCAAGTTACCCCACGTCTGCTTGATAAATCAAAGTTGAAATCATCGCAGGATAAATATTGCTCTTGTCACTTGCACAAACAGCAAAGTCCTTTACAAGCAATCTGGCAACGTCGAGCACACATGTTTGTTATTTTTGTACAAGAATGCTTCTCCGCAGTTCAGCCAGATGGAGAGATAATATATTCTCTCACTCGGATATGCGGTTTCATGCATACTTAACCTTTTGCAAGCGTTTTCAACCTCAATAACACGGAATTAACACAGCTTATTCCTTCCCAAAGTTAGATTACGAAAAACCTTAGCACACGCTAGTGTAAAGCTTAAAACATTTTCATGTGAAAAGCCCCAGATGGTTTTCGTATAACTTTGCCCTCTAATCCAACGCAAATTCTGCCCACGGACACTTTAACACCATTAATGCAAGTTCGTAATAAGGCCTAGATGATTTACAACGTGTTTACAGCTTGCAATTTCACGTGTGATATCGACGGAAAACAATACTTTCATTCGCGTAATTAAAAAGACATTCCGTTGCACGCTTGTGACACCTATGGCTCTGTACACTACTAAGGGCAAGAAAGAAAGGATGTTTTCGTTATGGAAAAAATATCTCTTGAACTTTGGCTCTGCGATGTGAAGTGCAAAGAATGCATTCTGTATTGATAATTTAAAATAACTTGACACTTATGTGCCAGCCTTCATCCATTCATAAATGAATATCACTCAAAATCGAGAACACATCAAAACTTTTAAAACAACACTTTATGTAACAATAGTCAATACCTTCGTACAATTCTAATCATACTTTCGCAGCTTTTCTACTCGGAAAAAGGTTTATTAATCTTCTTAGTCGAAAATTTCATTGAATTATCCGTTGACACCACTCTGGGGTCATGAACATGGTTGGGGCTCAAATATTTTCTGGCTTTATGTTTATAATAACTTTAATGGGTGCCAATTTCGCCAACGAGGTAATTCGTTCCTATTCAAAACATTGAAATGTTTCAAACTATCCAAATTATAATAGATAATTTTAAAACATTGCATTTGTACTGTCATACTAGCAGTATTCGTATCATTTCAGTTCCGCTGTAGACAAAACACGTTGTATTACGCGATTCTTTACAATGGCGGATCGATTCAATATACAATAGCCGGGTCAATCAAATGAATAAATTTATACACAGTCACAGCTGCATATTGCAACGTAAGCTATGAATAGAGTCTTTCGAGTCGAACTGTTTACAATTTGAAAGTGAGCTGCGTTGCAGATTCCTGAAAACATTATTATTATGAAAGTGCAGTTTTTCAACAAAACACCTTGTGCACTATCCCTCCAAAGACATTCTAAAATTTACAACAAAGAATCTTTACCGAACAGTTCCTGACGAAAACTATTCTTCAAGATTGCAGTTTTATTGGGAGATTATTTTATGTGCATAGTGAGATTCTTTCATGCAGGAGTTCTGTTCTTGCATAACTGTTTACTCTCGTATTACTCCAACGCATGTTCGAAACTCGGCCGTTGGCGTCAGCTTGAATTACTAAGTGATCTGATGTGATCTGCATTGAAGCATTGTTCCGTCCGCGTGAGAGTGTTTTTGACAAATCAACAAAGAAAGATGTTCCTAAACTAATATTGTGATATTAGTATCACAAGACCTACTAGTTTCTTTTCAAACCGGTTTTAAGTATATTGTTTTGCATTCGTGCGAAGACGAAACGCCAGTTGTGGTCGAAGCCCAGAAATCGCCTGGGGAAAAGGAAATCACATACCGTCATTAACGTCAGAACAAACGCTCCAAGTGTTGCAAATATGCAACATGGCGGGCGTCTTTTTTGAAACAACCAAGATGAGTGCTTTTGAAAGAATCTCAAAGCTTTCGAGTCCTCATATTTCTATAAAGAGACTCGAGAAAGTTTAAGCCTCCTTATCGCAAAATTTAGCTCAAATACTCAAGGATGAAAGTCACCATCACGCCGAGTCAGTGTTTGTTGCACGAAAAATAACAACGTAAAGAAATGTGCACAGCCATAAGCGAAATAACAAACCCTAACATCGAGTTTCTGACAAGCGAGAAAAGTCCATGGTTTGTTAGAAGATTACCTAAAGCATGTCCGCTCGGGTTTTTAAATCCTTCGGCTGTCTTTAGCCAGGTCTAAACCAATTTCGCTCGCGACAAAAACGTGAAGTAATTTGAAATGCATGGCTCCTCTTTTTTCAAATTATAACTTGAATGAACTCAGCTGCAACATTTGCTTAAAACAGCTAAAATACCGTTGATAAATAAGAACTTCTTTATCTCTTCACTGCAGTTCATAACTGCGCGAAATGAAATCCTATTATCCTAAAGTATTTTCAAATATCAGCGTTATTTGATACAAGTGTTTGATACACCCATATCAAATAACGAGAGTTAATTTAACGTTGCAATACTGTCGCATGTTTATGTGCGTTATCGCGCAAGACATGTCAACTTCCCTTTTCAAACTACAGTACCAATTTTCTTTTCAACTTTTCTTTAAAAAGTTGATACGTTAGCCAGTTGATAAATTAACTTAAGAAAAGCACAAAGAGCACAAAGTTTCATATTTTTCATCATTTTCTTTCAATCTTCTCATTCATACAAAAGTCAATATTTTAGATCACAATATAATAGTTCGTTCCCAAGGTGTTTTTTTCTCAATAATAATATTAACGGAACAGTTTATTCTTAATAATATACAAATATATATAATATAATATATTAAAATTATTTTATTCTAGTTCTAGAAGTCATCTGAATTAGCTTAACAAAAATAGTGCTATACTATCGCCATTTAATAAATAATATATAAATATGGTCATTGGGAATAATGCGTTAAAGCCCTTCACGGTAAATTTCTGTGCAGTTTATATAATATAATAATTATTTTTACTCGTGTGCTTAATATGGACGGGTTTGCAAGGCATATTCACAGCTTATTATAATACTGTACAATTACAAAATGATAGAATACTATGTTTCATGTCTTGGTACAAAAAAAAACCGAGCAACTTAAAAATAGAAATGGTGTCTTACACCGTAATATCCTCCGCCAGACTCCATGGCATTGGTTTGATTCTGATAAATAACCTACAAAACGAATATACGCATAAATCTTTCTGGCAAATATTTTGAAGTTAGAGAAGTCTGACGGCGTGATCAATACGTTAGAATGCAATAAAATCTAATAGCGTGTTCATGAATATTGAAACGCTAAATCTTTTCTAGCACATACATAGTAAGTACGGCAAATAAATTTCAACGATAAATTAGAATGTACTAGCTTAATACTGTGTAGTTCACATACAAAAGCGCAAGGAGCAGAGCTTTATTTCGTGTTGTCGTTTGACGTTGAACGCGACAGAACTAGTGCGCTAAGTTATTGAATACGGGAAGCCGTCGTGGACTATTTAGACCTTGATCCGAACCATCAGACCCTGGGGACCCAGATCTAGACAAATCGTCGCTCGAACTCGAGTTGGGAAAGGCTTCCAATTGATACTTTTCTTGCTTGGCGGTCGAATAGCCGGACGAACGAATTTGAATTGGGTTCGAGGCGACGATATCCCTCGAGGGAAAAGTGAAAACATTGCTACTCACATTGTTAGTCGGTGGCGAACCAGAGATTTGCAATGGACTTCCCAAGGGACTGTCGTCAAGAAATGGTGTGGAAGGAGAAAGGGATAAAGGTGATTCAAAAACAGGCGAAGGAGGGCTACCAGTCGATATGGGAGACAAAGGAGTGTTCAAACTATGGCTTCTTTCCAAGGGAATGCGTTTCTCTTCAGCGTTGTGAATGAAATGGCAACGCGGTCCGTAAGGACAGAAGCCAATCGTATGAAATGTTCTACATAATTCTGTTTTGTATTTCGGATGACGAGTTAGTTGCCTCAATTCATGAAACCCATGAGCGAACTGGCACTTGTCCCCATATTTACATGTTCCATTCTCCTCAAAAGGCCTGCAAAGCTCAGTCTTATAACGACTCGAATTGGCGATGTTATTTCGTCGTCTTTCCTCTTCTGCCGACGATACGGCGCTAAAAGCACGATCTCTCGCTGGCCTGTTTACTAACATAGGATCGCTTAGCGTTATAAGATTCGTTGGTGATTGTCCAACACCGTTCGTTGAATGCCTTCTCGGCAAAGACCCGACTATTCTTTTATCCCCTCGTGTCTTGATCTCAAGCGACATCAACTTGTTCTAAAACGTAAACTAAAACTTAGTATATTAAATACTTCTATTCAGCATTGTTCTATCGCTCGTTATACTTTGAAAACAAAAGCAACGATTGCAGCTATGTATTTAATATCGGGAATCACGCGACGACAGTTTTTATGAATTCAAAACATTTCCCAAGGGAATGCGACTTTTTCAAATCTATTCGCAAGGGAATGCTTCTTTGTATAATTTCAAAGCAATCCATAAAGGAACATGCCCTTCAGTTTTCACATAAGTTCAAAACAATTCTCGAAGGATTACGAGTTTAATGTAAATTGAATGTAAATCGAACAAATCATGTTCAAGCGAAACAAACCTTTAAAAGAACATCGTCCATTTCATAAAACGCAGAAACCAACGCTGTCGACATGTTGATGTAATGGTTCTTTGAAAAGCCCTTTTCACGTTTCCTCTTTATGTGTATTTTTTCGGGAATATCCCGCCAATATGCTTGCTGCTCCTTTGCTGCTCTGTGAACTCTTCGCCAAGAGGTATATATACACCAACGACTTAGGCCTCTCGGGGGAGGTGTGTCAATTTTTATCTATTATCTAATGCAGATGTCAATGACATTGCCATGGCGACGCTAATTAAGTGATCACGTGACTCAAGCGATAAGGAACGGAAGTAGATTGTTGGTTGCGAGATTATATATCGCAAAAAAGGTCCAGAAAAAGTCGCTGAAAATCGGCTTATCTATACTCAGTGAGTTCGCAATGTTTCAAGTTTCGTCTAGATGTGACGTTTACCAGTGATTCTGTAATCTTTCATCTACTTCAAGCATCTATAGTTGTTTTGCGTCAAAGGGCTAGGCATATTGTATTTCAAGATACGTATGCCATATAAGGAAGGTGTGGCAATACCACTGGCAATACGCTCAACGACGCCTTGCCAACCCCAGTCGAAAATTCCATGAGCCAAGAGCCTTTGAACTTGCATGACGAGCTTTCATTGTTCAAGTGGTAACTTTGGAGAAGCAAACTTTGTTATTCTATGTAGGCAGAGCGCGAATACCAATGGTCGCTTAGCTTTATAAACTATTTCAAACAAACTAGTTTTGGTTGTAAGGATCACAACAAGTATTCCCGACACAATAATAAACAAAACCCTCTTTTTCACCATGCTATTTATGTTTCAACACATTAAATTTAGTATTTCGCATTGCAAAAGAGAAGCTAAAAGGAAAAGTATATGCTTTAAACGCATCTCAAAATCTCTTTTACTTCGCGCGTCTTTCACTGTACGCGTCTTCCTAATTATGTTATGATTACCTTTGAAATGCTCAGTAGTTTCAAAATAGCACCAAGTGAGTGACTGACAGAGATGAAATAATGCGATGGTATTAAGTTTCAAGTTTGACCCCGAAGCTGCGGGATCTTGAGACAAGCAGCATGCAGGGTAGGTTAAACAGGAGTCTGCGCATTTGAATATCATAGTTCTTTACTCGCGCAGATTATGGTGAAGTGCTCGCGTCCATAAGCAACTATGGTTGGTCTTGCTTCTTTTTTTTTAAATGCGACGATTGCATTCATGGATATTAATAAACAAGTATTGTCAGCATTTGTGATGAAGTTTCAAACAAACTGAAAGCATGCTGAGTCATTGAAATCAAGTGTTATCTTTCGTAATGGAAATCAGACCGCACGAATGCTTTGCATCATTTTGCTTTCTTTCCTTGTCGAGTATAAATATGAATACAATTTAAAACGATATGGACAAAGTGCTAGCAAGCAACGTCGAAACTTAAACGCGTTTGTTTTACGTGACACACTAGGAACTACACACAACCCAAGTACAATGTGGATAGTCTCATAGGATAAGCGTCGATTACCAGAGGGCCAGATTTTCGCTGTCAACAAAATAAAACGTATCACTCGAGTATTTCTCGCACGCCTTCACTTAATTCTTAATACATTTCCGTTCTTAGAAAAGGAATCCTGTTTGCTACGACTTGAAGTTTTGTCGACAAAACGTTTGTCAATGTTCACGTTTTAGCGGCCAATAAATTTGCGCGCGTTTTTCAGGTGTTCAATTGCTACATTTTCTGTGTTTTCGACATTCCGGGCAAATGCATCCCATTCAGCAAAACGAAACGCTCAGGAATCCCCCAACAAGCGTTGGTTTCCTCAACCCGTGGGCAAAGACGTCATCGTTTGCTTCACTGATCCCGTTTCCTGATGGCAACAACAATGCGCAATTTTTCATTGCAAAATTTTTGCACGTACAAAAGTAACCGTAGTTTAGAAACTATTTACTGTAATGTGACAACTTAAACTAGGAGTTTTTCTGACCTAAAAGCTGAGTAACAATGAATTACACAAGACCGAAGAATTTGACTTGCTATGACCATACAGGCAGTCCGATAGACTGAACTAACAAATTACTTGCACAAACTCGGAATTGCTGACGTTTTTCGCCGAATCGCACATGTTCTTGGAAGCAGATATTAATATGTTTGCCTACACATACATGTGAAGTCAACATTATTAATGAAGCCCTATTTTGCATGCATTGCCATATTTCCGATCTTCGAGTCACATCCGGAGTCGTAAGCAGACCCATGTTAATGACGCAGTCGTTTGCACACAATGACCACAGAAAACCCGCAGAGTGTTATAATTATTACTTTCATAGTTGCGTGCTTAAATCAAGTTAAAACACAAATGTTTTTCCTTAATCACCAAGTTGGCGTTGTGCAGTGTAATAAACGTGCGAGGTGACAAGCACATCAGATATTCGGGGTTGCAATATTAGCTAGCACGAAACGCTGATATGATTACATGGCATAAGGGGCAAGTCCCTCGTGACAAAGCAGAACTGCCGAAGGCCCTCAAGGAAACTAGGTACAATGCCATTTTGCTTGTTGCAAATCAGCAAATTTGCGACAATTCATTCGGCACTGTCAAGTATTCTGGGTGGGTGTCAGCAAGTGTTAAACGCAATATGGCATAATGGCGCAAAGAAGTCATTACTTTAATAAAAATCCTTAATAAAAGTATCAAAATTCTATTTAAAGAATTCTAATCATCCTTAAATTGAAGTGGTTGAAATATTACCGAGAGAATACTAGCGGTTTTGTTTCCATGTTACGCTCGACCGCCGCTAGGTTACTTGAAGGGCCAGCAACAAAGAAAGAAAGCGTGTTTGTGACCGTAGCATGACGATACCACTCACCACGGTACGCGCGGGCTACCATTGCAGTTCCCTGAGCTATCAACAGTACCTCAAAGCCTAAGAACGAGGTAGAGGTCTTTTCGGGTAACGCGAATACGCCGCCTCGGGAGGATGAACACGCACTTTTATCGCTCCTACGTCATTCACTGAATAGAAAACTCTCGCAAAGGAAAAATTTTACTAGCACGAGTACTCAAAGCACTCCAGATAGCATGTTCATTACTATCTCACTTGCAGCTATACAATTAATGTCAACACCACACATATCGAAAATGGTTAGAGCTGCCATATATGGAGTTGTTTTGATCTGAGCTCTCAATATTATGAGCACTGATTATGAGTATGAACAATGTTTTAACTAAAATAGATAAAGGTTTCGGTTCCCGAGACGCATTCCTCTCGAAACATACCAAACCAAACTTTTTTTTGCGAAACAAGGGCCATCCAAGAGTTATTAAAATAGATTAAGTTAGCTTTCACTTTCAGTCTTTACAAATATAAAAAAAATGGCAGTCCAGGAGCAAACCCTATTTATATGGATGAGCACTGACGCCCGGTCCAGTATCGATCGACATTTGCGATGTCTAGCTGTGCGTGGGGAATCCATATGGGGAAATCGTATGGCGGACCATATGTGGCGGACACACTGACCGGAAGCATCGCATCCTCGTGCCCAGGGCTTCTCGGTTAAAAATGTTTCATCCTCTCTCTATGGTTTCATCCTAACGCCAACCGAGAAGCCCTGGGCACGAGGATGGAGGCATCGCGGTCTTGTGCACTGAAGAGGTTACTAATGGTTACCAATTGTTACTTCCTCTGTGGCGGACTCGTGCCCAGTCGTCTACTACAAGTTACGTGTGCCCGGTTCACTTTTGAAATAGTGAAAAGAGAACGACTCAGGCGGTACGAGTCAGGCTGCTCAAAAGGTTGTTCAAACATTTTAAACACGCCTTATTTAGAGAAAAGGACAAGGCAATGCTTTCACAGAGATTTAAAGAGGAGAAATATAATTTACAATACTTGTAAAAACAATACTAATAATTTTACCCGGCAAGACAAAGTCAAGCAATCAAGACCGGTTATTGGAAGTATTAAATTCAAAAGGAATGAATGTTGCTACGCGTCTTTCTGGTATTGATATGTCGCAGTTTTAAGCAGCTTGCTGGCTAGGTTGAAACAGCTTCGTTTCCAGTAATGTCACCAACGATTTTCTTGTCCTGTCCGTGCGCTTTAATTGTTTCCTTGTGCCTTTTTAAACGATTTGGTAGCGAAAACCGTTTATCGTAAATCTCACATTCAATCGGGCTTTTTTTGTGTATCTGACTTGTTTGTTTCCATTCCATTTTGTTGAAGACTTTTTGACAAACACCACTTTCGAACAGTTTTCTCAGTATGAGTACTACTTGCTCACATCTTATTCAAGAGTTTTCTTTTTGACCGAGTGCGTTTTTTTATGCAATGCCAAAGCGCTGTTTGAGCGAACTGTTTTTTTGCACACATCGCATTCAACAGGCTTTCCTCCGGTATGCATTCTTCTATGCAGTGTTAAAGAAGCCAACTTATCACACTTTTTCCCGCAAATATCGCATTTGTATTCCGCTAATCCAGGATGTGTTTTCTTATGATTCGTTAGGTTGAACGCAAATGCAAATTTCTCCTTGCAAATGCTACATTGAAAACGCTTTTCAATATGTTGTCTTTTATGCGCTGTCAAGGTATCGGATCGTTTGAACGTCTTCTCACAAATATCACATGAGAAAGGTTTATTTTTTGAGTGTACTAACATGTGTCGTGATAAATGGGTAGGTATTCTGAACTTCTGCATGCAGATGTTGCATTCATATGGTCTATCATCACTATGTATTGCCATATGCGTTTTCAAAGTACCCGATTGAACAAATCGTTTGTGGCAAATCTTGCATTGGTAAGCTCTTTCTCCAGTATGTGTCTTTTTATGTACTACCATAGTTCTATGAAGCCGAAATTTTTTTTCACAAACATCACATTGAAATGACTTCTCACCAGTATGTATTCGTTTGTGATCAACCAAACTTTGAATACAGGATACCTTCTGTTGACATATGTTGCATTGATAACTTGGTTCACTGTGTGTAAGTCTGTGTTTTGCAAGTCCTCCATATTGCGGAAACGTTTTTCCGCAATCATTGCACTGATAAGGCTTCTCCCCCGTGTGCAATCTTTTGTGCACCTTTAAAATTCGCGACGTCGAAAATTGTTTTTTACACACATCACACTTATAAGGTTTTTCTCCTGTGTGTATACGTTTATGCTCTACCAGGCTACTTTGCTGACTAAATTTCTTTGTACAAATATCACAATCGTAAGGCCTTTCGCCAGTATGTGATCTTTCATGCATTTTTAGTGCATTAGCAGTGACGAACTGCTTAAGGCACACTTCACATTCGAACGGTCTTTCTCCAGTATGCGTTCGTTTATGTAAATTTAAAGAACTAGAATTCGTAAACCGCTTTTCACAAACATCACAGCTGTAAGGTTTTGCACCAGTATGTGTTCTTTTATGCAACGTCAAGCCACGTGACTGGTTAAATTGCTTTCCACAAGCATTGCATTTATATGGCTTTTCACCAGTGTGTGTTCTTTTGTGAACCTTTAAGCTTGATGGCCAAGCAAAACTCTTTTTACAAATATTGCATTTATGGCTTTTGCGAGGTTTTATAATCTCTTCAGAGCCATCAGAGGAAATGTCGTTATCAGAACAAGGGCAAGTATCATCATCAGAACTAGCATACTCCACTTTAACATTTACAGAATTAGGCATGATGAAAAACTTACGTGGAGGTAGAAGCGATAAAAACTTTTACTTTCCAAGTTACTGGGCAAAATTTCACTTTTAGTCAAATGAAAACCCTGAAGCTTTGAACCTGTGTTAAAAAAATGATAATACATAGTTCACCAAAAGATGTCACAGCACAGTGTTTTAATGTGTTTCGATTTGACCACTGAGTGGCAATACCCAGGGAAAACAAAAGTGCGAGTGCGACCGTTTTCACCCTAGTTCCCTGGCATCTTGCGCAGCCTCTGTAATACAATTCTATAGTTGACTAGCAGCTGTTTACTGGCTTGCTAATATGATAATTACCTGGCAGCCAGTAAACACAGACACCATTTTGAATGCTGAGTGGCACTACTGGTTGTTTCCTATACTGTGGTAATAATCTCCAAGTGGTACTCCCCCTTCAAAAATGTAGAAATTTAAAAAGCCCCTTCCTGGCAAGTAAGAAACTGCTTAGCATTACTCCAGCATTCTCCTACATCCCCCCCCAGAGAGTTGACAAGTTGAGTGGTTCGTGCTGGAAATTTGATATCCTCCTTATTCGCAGGTGTCACTGCAATGTCAATCTTTCACAGTCAATACGACTAACCACAAGTGGCACAGCTGTCACGATATTACATTCTTTCATCTTTGCGATTAAGACGTGTCTCATACTCGAGGAAACAAACTTTCCTTGTATATAAAAATGGGCTATTCCATTTAATATTCATACCCCCCCCTTTCGAGGACACTGGAATTCCTCAGGGTTCTAAGCAATTTTTTTATCCTGCAATTCCTCAGGTCAGGCAATTAATAGTACTGGAATTCCTCAAGTTAAGCAATTTATGATTATTATGGATTTCCTCAGGTTAGGCAATTTATAACACTGGAATTCCTCAGGTGGGGCTGTGTATAGTACTGGATTTCCTCAGGTTATGGAATTTTATAATACTGGAATTCTTTAGGGTAAACAGTGTATATGAATGGAAATCTTCAAGAATGAAGATTCTAGGTTCATGTCCTCGATAGGGGGGGTATGAATATTAAATGAATAGCCCAATGTCAACGTGAAACGCATACACTTGAAAGTTACATCTTAAAACGTACCGGCGAGTTGTGTAGTTCGACAGTGTTCTCTAGCAGATTTGGTGTCACTTGTTACCGTGAAGTATGACTTCCAAACTTCTAAATGTAATGAACGTGTGGCCACATAAGTTCATACGCACGTGCCACCGCTTCGGCATCATATTGTGCTCCTCATATTTTGATTTCCCGCCAAAAGGAATAATTTAACGAGGTGAATC
>JAOBYK010060015.1:0-19397 GCA_025434845.1 Phenganax subtilis | reverse complement strand
CCTAATTGTAAAATGAGAGATTCTGTGCAAATATATATGTTACCTAATTGGATTATGACAATCTCTTTTTTGTTGGTGTTTGTGCACTTTAATATACTACACCTTACCTGTGCCAGCATGTGGTCATTGTCCTTTCTTTATCCCACATAACTGTGGAAATGTACCAACCAGTCTTTCATGAACAAAAAAATGATTTAAAATGACCGAAGCATAGGAAAGTTTCAAAAATATAGTAATAGCCCATATTGTATGTGAATCATTTAAAAATCTAATATAATATGTGTGCAAAATTTTAAATATTTCTTGGAACCCACCTTAATTTATGTTCTTTCCATTTTTACAACAGGTCACTGCAATGGACATGTTAAAGTTGGAATAATAATTGGAAATGACTGCAAGATTGAACAATCAGATGGCGACCTTCTAAATTCAGCCAATAATTGAAACATAACTAAAGGCTTTGCTGGCCGGTTCCCCTTTTTAAGTTTTCTGACTACCATAACTACCATGATCCTTTGGGAGGGTTTTATTTGTTATGCCATTTACACGTCTGAAAAACATTATGGTATTTGTACTCAGAATAGGCAATAAGGAGAACCAGTTATTGTGATGAATTATACCACAAAACTCGGGTTCAAGGTACAGGATTCCCAGCCTTATTGAATATCAAATTCAAGGACTTTTGCAAGACTGTCAAGGACATTTTTCAGTAAATTCAAGAGCCTAGAAACCAGAAATATCTTTGAAAATTATGTAAGTTTTTGCAATAGTTCATGTTATCACTTAATAAAATGAAGTATTGCAAATCACACATGCCCGTCAAATACCCAATTCACAAGACAAGTTTTGGTCTATCATCACAGAGCCATCCGACTTGAATTTTATTGAAATTTGGCATCCTACAAGCATTGCCAGATAGAATGAAAGGAAATTCCAGGACTTTCAAGGGCCTCACCAATGTTCAAGGACTTTCCAGTGGAATACTTTTTCTTCAAATTCAAGGACTTTCCAGGATTTTAAAAGACTGGGAGCCCTGAATGTAGAGTCAGGGATTGTACATTTTTGTAATTAATGTGATTTTATAATTATTTACAGAAAAGAACTGTAGTGTATTCTTACACAACAACTCAAACTTGTACAGTTTATATCAAGGTCAGAGATTGTACATGGGAAGTTTAAAACATTTAAAATGTACGAAAACTAGAAAAGTTGCCAATCTGATTTTTTACCTCTGCTTAAGTACTATAAATAAAACAACAAATTCTTACCACAGAAGATAGGTTAGATTGTTCATGAAAGTTTAAATGACTTAATATATATTATACAGTAAAGTGCACTGGATAAATTTTTTGTACATTGTTCACACAGCAACAGTGCTCAGTGTAGTATCTTTCTTCAGATATCTCAAGAAGATCACACCATGTTTAACTATCAAAACTAAAAACTTAACTGATTTCAGAACATCTTGTCTTGCTGTCCAATTTTGTGTAAATTGGATTGAGTAGTGTGGAAATTTGGCAAAGTATTTTAAATTTATGAAAACTAAGTTGATCTAAATAAACATCTAAAATTAATCATGGTGTGATTCAAAGTAATTTTGCAGAACTAAGTAGTTGAGACTCACAAATTTCTTGTGGCAGAATACTATTAGCCACAGGATCCATCGAAGACAACTCCTCATTTATAACACTCAATTGCTTGTTTAAATTGACGTTGAGCGTAAAAGTAATCGGCTTTATAATTCACCTTTTCAATATTCTTTGACAAATCAGCATTTTCACCACATAAATACCACTGGAAAATAAACCATGGTTAAGTCGAAGGTCCATTATCATCCCTTGTCAATCTTCTGTTAACCCCTATACAATAGCAATGAACCCTTATTATAGATTATGTGCTGTCTAATGCCAGATGATTTTACTTGTCAGGTGCAGCCTCTTGCTACTGATTAGGTTAAGTAAATGGTCTGTTAATTGCTATTGATAACCTATCAGTTTCAGGTCCTATTTATGTCCACGGTCCAGCTTTATTTTTCCTTCTAGTGCAGGAAAAATGAACATGGAACTACATAGCCAAAAACTCTTAGCCTGCCATTTAACAGAATGCAAAAATATTGTGCCACACCCATTGTTTGCAGTTGTCAACAATATTGTAAACTTTGAATCCGGTGCAACAATACTGAACAATGCTGCTAACATCTGTGAACAACTAGAGTATAGAGTATAGAGTATGTAGTATTAGTATACAGTATATCATATTAGTATATAATATTAGCATATAGTATATAGTATCAGTATATAATACACAGTATAGTATAGTATATCGTGTTCTAAGCACTTAGTAGTTACTTAAACGGAATCAGTGTGTCTTTAGGGATATTAATGGCCAGCAAGAGTAATAAATTTGTTTAGCAACAATCAAACCTATGCCTTTTGAAAAGAGAAGTATAAAACGACTAATGTCCCTAATCTCAATGCCCACGAATAAAGCTGAATGCATCATTTGGCACAGAAGTTCAAAAAATTCAGCATGGAACACCAACAGATTTTGCATGGAGCTCCTGACTAATTTACCAAAGAACTTCCGAGCTTTCATTGTGTAAAAAAATTTTAAGTGCTCTTTACCTTATGGGAATACCTGCTGATTTAACACTGCTAGTTTGTTTCCTGTGGTATTGAGCAGTTGTTGTGTTTGCTATCCGTGTTCATCTTGCAAAGCCTGAAACAAAAATTATCCAGTGTATAATGAAGTTGCTGGTTGCATGTTCATGATATAACTCCAGCATCTATATAGTGCAGTGGTCACACCTATGATGGAGTTTAATGACTCTAGCACACTACCACACTGCTTCAGCCAGTAAATTTCCTTTTTCCTAAGCAGAAGTTTCCATTTTTTCTAGTATTTCCTCTGTTTTGCGTATTCCAACGAGGAATCGCTGTCGCACGTCGAAAAAACTGCCAACTTTCGGTAACATGACGAAAGGATATGCAAATACGCCACTGGCATAAAGGCGAAGTAATATTACTCCGTTCTTCGTATTTCAATGAGGAACCACGAAACAGCAGCAAATTTCTACAGGTTCCGTGATAATACAAATAAACTTACCAAATATCAGGCAAAGTACCAACATCAACATTGTCAGGCAATATTCTCCATGTTTTGCATCCATCGCACTGAACCCAGTTGACCAAACAGCTTTCGTATTTCCTGGTAGTCCCCTTCTTCCTGGAATGATGTCTCTTAGATATCAATTTGTCTTTACTCTTTTTAGTCTCTTGAACCGATTGAACACTGAAAAAAGGAAACAATGAGGAAATGTTAGAACGCTACAGCAGAACACAGAAACTCAGTTTATTTCAGAAAAATGCATCTTCAATAGTCGCACTATAAAAGAATGGAAAAAATGTCTTCATTAGTTTAGTAAAATCCCTTTGGAAAGAGCAGCAAGTACTTACTCCACTTGTTTTTTTTGGCTATTTCGTTCCAACCACTTATTTCTGTAACGTCTTTGCGTCTTTTTGTCCGAGCGTTCCCAACGTTCTTTTAGCAACTTTGTTGCTTCAGAATAACTTTGAGAAGGACACTGCTTTATCACGCGAGGACGCCAATACTCCGCATAAAGTTTAAAAGCTTTCTTGTTGAGTTTTGTGATTTCATTTGTTGTAAGTCTGACGCTAGCTTTTGTGTTTGGTTGAGAGCTTTTCACCACATTCCATGTGCGCTTTTCTCTAGAAAGATAAAATGTATAATAGTAAAACTTTATTGGAAGGGATAAGTTTGATCATATAAGTTTGCACGAGAGAGTAACTTGTTGTAGTCACATCCTATGCATTACTCACTTTTCAACCGTTGTCGTTGATTTCTGTGCAGTGAAAAAGATACTCGATTTTTTACCACCACATACGCTGGTAAAATCTTTTTCATTCACAAACATAGGTGAGACTTCTTTCTTTTGATTTCTTGTCAGTGTCACTTCTCTGGCATTCATGTTTGCCGCAGAAATATCTTTCTTAAGTCCAGATGTCGATACGTTCTTGATAGAACTATCCCAGGACTTCAAAGCTGAATTTTCATTCGGATTCTTCCCCCAACTTTCATCACGACTGGGTGATATAAAGTTAACATTTCGATTCATTTTCCTTGTAAAAATTTCAGGAAAATCTTCCAAGTTTTCTTCGTATGGTGATATGCTCAAGGATGGAAAATATTCAAATTTCGATTCTTCGTTGCGAGAAGCTTGGCTGTAATGAGCTTCTAGATTTGATAGCACAAAATTATCTTGCCGATACCATTTTCTTTCATGAATTTGGCACAAAGTATTCTGTTCTGCTTCAAACGGTAGTGTATAAACAGACATGAAAAGGTTCTGTGCTGCTTTTGCCTTCTGAAAGTCAGCATTGCTATTGGCGCCCTCATTTTCATCATGAAAATAATCGTGAATTTCTTGACAGTTAACCTCGCCTAGTTTAACGCTTCGTTGGTCCTTAATGCGAGTTTCGATTTTATTGTTTGCAAATTCTGCAGTCCTTTCTACACTTGACACTTTCAAATCTTGGTAGAAAGAATGACTGGGGCCTGGAGACAACTCGAGAGTAAAAGTTGGATCATTGCGTTCACGTAGGTACGGGGAGGAATGGGATACAGGGGGGCTCCTCTTCTCATCCAAGCAAGTACCAAAGCTATGCCACGTTGTCGCTTCGTTTCTGATCACAGCTGGTGGAAGATTTTTATCCCGACATCGCTAGAAAAATGAATACACATGTCACACAGTCGAAACGTAGAGGAATTCCATACGCTATAGTGATCCAAACGTATCAATACTTTTAAAAACAAGGTCAATCTATTTTTACCAAGACTTGCAATAGATTTGCAACGCCAGGAAGTTTTCCGGAGTCCATGACACATGGCAAAGAGTAACCTATCAAGCAAAATATAAGCACAGTCCACATACACAGACACTATAAATTCTACCGACTCCAGTAGTTTTTAGAAGTTTCAAATTATTTACATACCTTGAAGAAACTCAAATGTGTTCGCAAAATTCATGAGAACATTGCCGGTTTTTTCGACTTTTAATTTGATAAAAACTAACGAAAAACACCGTTTTCAGACAATTAGGTTAAACGTACGAGTTTTACGCGTCAAAAGAGCGAATAAATAATGAAGAAAACACTATTTTGCAAACTAAAACACATTTTGCAAAAAGAAAATGGTTTTTGCTCAGACGTGTTTCGTTTCCAGTCTTTTCGCGCAAAACAAACTAACGCGAGCTACACAAATGCCTTCAAAGAACAAATGGCAGAAATCCTCAATTTATTCTTATTTTTTTGCTGATGTTTAATAATTTTGCTTCAAAACAATTTTTATTGTATCTTGTATGTTTCAGACACAAATTTCGTAATTGCGAATGCATTCAAACTGTATTAAAAACTTTCCTCTATCGGTCTTGACACTGAAAATTGTTTCAAACATTCTTTCTTTATGTCCATAAGACTATGTTAACATAGTAAAAGGTTTATTACAAAAAATACTTTTTCTAACCTGCTGTTTAGCGTTCACTTAATTTTTTTCAGAGTACTCTACAGACCTACTAATATAGTTGTCTTAACGCTATGAACGCTTCCAATATGCTCTCTTGAATTTTTATATACAACAGCTGAAAGCCCGATTGTTTATTTGAAAAGGATAAAACCTTATCTTAATCCCGATGTATTCATTCAAGTCTCTACTTTTAGACTTTTAAATATCTACACTTCACTGAAAAACGTTTGTTATGCCTTGAAAAACTTTTCAGAATTTTCTTCGTTCTTTCAGCAAAAAGTTTTTAATTTGTTGGGAACAGCATAGATACCCAATACTCCTCGTTCTAGCTCGTTTCAAGCAGTTTAACGTCCAGCAAGACCTCACCAGTTATTTTTAACGTGAAAAATTCACCTCTGAATTTTCTATCAGCTCTCAATTTCTTTTATATCATTAAGATCATTCTCATTCGCGTCATTCTCGTATTCCTTACTAAGGCTAAGTTCACTGCCATTTTCCTTCAAGTCAGCACCCTGTTCAAAACAGGAAAAATAAGTCCAGCTTCTCTGCTAATAATATTTTTCCAGTTAACTCACAGAACCGAGCAAAATTAACTGATGTTAGACAGAGTAACGTTCTCTGGCATTAGAAGTAATATCAAAATAATTGCTTTGCCTATTCCATCATGATAATAATTAACTTACTGCTTCAATTTTGGAATCTAACATGGCAAAAAATTCTACTTGAGACTGCGTCCTCTCACTAGAAAAATAAACACATTGAACAGTTACCAAAAACACCGATATTTCAAAACGACTTTTCAAGCCTGACGTTTTTCAGTATCAAATGAAAATGTAGCAAATTTATCAGTTTGTTGTTATAAGTAATGACTTTGAAACAAAGAAATATATTATATGGTACATGGCAATAATACAATGGTTTCAAAGGCATACAGGTGTAAAATTTAGTGTTTTTACCTTGGCCTATTTTTCTGCAATGCTGAGTTAATAATACCAGGATGACTCTAAAAACAAAGCAAATAAACCTTAATCTTGTCAAAGAATTGTCCATTAAACCAACCCATGCTCTACTAGGGCCATTGAATTCCAGATTGTAATATTCTATGCAACATTTTACTCATAAGCGCTATGATTAAATCTCAATAGGTTAACTCATCAACTAGCAGGCATTTATTCCTGAAAAGTAAACTTGTCTGTCTTTGGACACAGTAAAATACATAGGTAAGTCTCAACAGGGCACACTGCCAGCCAATGAACCAATAACGTATGAATTACTACATGTTTACTTACATTTATTTGTCCAGGTATATTTTGAAGATTTTTCACACCATTGTTACAATTGTCATAATTTGACAGTGGTCTCCTAATATTCTGTGGTCTCAACAAACCATTACTATTTTCATCTGAAAACAAGGATGTAAGTATTAATAGCCATGAAACAATTCCTTTCCACTACTATTACATTGTGTACAAATGGTTTCATTCCATCATCCATACAGGTGGTCTAACTATTTCTAAATTTGCCAATTATTGATGATGGACCATGACAGCATGTACATGGATGTGAAAAATACAGGAAATCCTAAGGAAACAGCTGAATCAATTTCACATATTTTATTGAAAAAGTAATCCAAACTGTTTAACTATTATATACTGGCATCTTTATGGGTGGTCTTATCAAGCTAGTCTGCCAGGCACTTCTGCATTCCAGTGCAAGACAAGCTTAAAAACATTATATATAGGAATAAAAAATGCATGTTTAACAATACAATATGCAGCTTATCACACAATAAGGCTACCAGTCACTTCTATCAGTCATAGACAATTACCGATCAAGTGTAATAGTCTAGCATTGGGCAAGCCTTAAATAACCAAATTTAAGGTGCACAAGAGTACATTACCAGTTAACTGGTTAGCCTATCAGTCTCTTATTGTCACCAAATAAATGTAGCTTACCTGGAATTGATGAAGTAGGAGACTGAGTGGTTTGAACAGGACTCATGCTAGTTTCAGACAATGTCTGAACTCTCTTGCTCATTGGACATCCCATCACTATAACAAAAAGTATATTTCAAGTCAGCTGTCCATGCAGAAATGCTTGCAAATACATCCCATTAAACTTTTATGCTTGTAGATATAAAGTGAAATAGTGTCATGCAGTGCAATTGACAAAAGTGCTTACACCATTATAGGGTGCTTTGATAAGTGAAGAGACTTTGAGATGGGAAGATTTAGGTCAAATTATGATTCAGCAAAAATAGCATTCATCTCTTGAGCTTTGCAAGGAATCTAATAATAGCAAACAGCCACGAGCCTACTTGATACAAAAATTACAGCTTCCTAGCATATATATTCATAGTAGTCAACTTTACATTGACTTATTAAGATCTGTAAAGTATCCTGTCATGCACGATCTAAACTTGGGGCTGTTTTGTTCATGCAGCCCTGAATTTATATGCACAAAAGCCATAATACATCTTAGAATGAAGGCAGCTCTTATACTGATTTGCATAGTAAACAGAGGAGGGGACTAGAAGTTTCATACTTAAATATTCAAGTGCGAAAACCACAAATTGATATGCTATATTATAGCTGCTTGTTTAACCAACTCTTTATAATACAAAAGAAATGAAAAAGAATTCTGCAAGTCAAAAATATCTCAATTATTTAGGAGAAACGATACGTCATAATAAGTATTCCAACTCAACAAATATGGCATATCTAGAACCCTAGATGCAAATAGGGCACAGATGTGAAATGAAAAACTTAAGCTTTTTCTACTGATAACCATTTTAAAAAATGGCCCATGCTTTCCACTTTTTTTCAAGATTAAATGCAAAAAATACATTTCTTCTATCTCATTCAAATTGCAATAAAATCAACATTAACAACATTGCTATCAACAACAAAGTCAAAACGATGCATTGTTGACACCTAATAAAGTGTCCTGGATTTGACAATATTTTTCTGGTTACATTTCATTTAGCCAAACCTCCATCAACAAACGTGTATTCTTCTGCAAAGATTGTCATTTTTGTCTTTATAGTAATGGATCAATTTCGCTTTTGAATACACATTTGAATGCAGCACAGCATGCACTGTGCATATACACGCGCCTTGGTAATTTTTATAGATGTCAATACACCAGGAAAATATGCGGATGAAATATTTGTTCCAAACATCCTCTTTCAAAAACTTTTCATCATAACATAAATACTTAGCTAGATATCAAAAAGTATCTTATTAAATTTCTCCGCCAGCGTTTTGTACACACAACGCTGTTCAAATAAGATGCTTTTCGTGCACGAGAATGTACTACCAGAACGGAAAAACTCAACTGCGTTTGTTCCACAACAAATATGAAACACCCTTTATTCGTAGACAATAAATAAATAATATAATTTCATACGTGCAAAATTGGGGCGGTCTGCCAAAATAATTACTTTGGGAAACTCCGCTAAGCTTAATTTTATTCACTAAATCTTCATTTACGTTTAGGATTACACACAGGCTGTTTCGTGCAAAGAACTATCATTATTCCAAGCTTAAATGCAAAGTGATTTATGTGCAAGGATATCGACAGGGGCCAGACTAGACAACGCGCAACGGACAAAGCTATCATTGTGAATTTCGCACCGATAACTAGGCGCATTCTGTGACATTGTCTTAAGCCTGTGTCTAGGAATACAGAGCAAATAATAACAAAAGCGACTTGTATTTACTTTAAGCGATTTTAACGTCGACTACCATCAACGCGAGTCGAAACAAACAAGTGCATATCGCCGCACTTTTTGTCATATAAACATACCGATTTGTGCTCACCTGTTTCAGACAGAGAAGCTAACGAAATATCTGCTTGATTACCTTTGTTTAAGCCTATGGCAACCAAACAAGCTTTCATATTGCTAAAGTGGTTCCATATAGTCTGTCTCGTTATAGCTATACTGTACGCAACAGGACAAGAAAATTATTGAAATTCAATTTACTCTTGACATACCTTCGGCAGACAGCTTTGTTGTCGTCGAAAATCTTGCTTTAAAATATTACAAAGATTTGTTCTTCAACACTCCTAGAATTGTTAGATTCATTCTCGAAACTCGAAAATGGCTTCAAGTTATTCGGGATAGTTCTTATTGGACAAACAAGACGACAGGAAGATGCTCGCTTTCCTCAAAACTCTATCAGCTGCTTTCGTGATTTCGATCCGCTCTGCTTAAAAACCAAATACGTAGCCAATAAATGCGATAACTCCCCTTTGCGATTTAAAATCCGAAGCGTTTAGTAAGTGCTCTCATCAGCACAAATGTAGCCAAATTTTCCTTTTTCCAATAAAAAACAAATAGTCAACATTCTGCGTTTGGCGAAAGGCCGTACGTTATCGCTGCCCAATCGCGGACGAATGAATTGTGCCACTACACTGTTTCCTTCCGCTAAATTAGGTGTGTCTTGTCTTGTCACACAATAGTCCCCAATCTAGTTAAATTGTACAAAATGCTTTGATGTTTTTAAATAATTTGCCGTTTCCAGGTGCTCGTCGCCGAAATTCTACATGAATTTTGCTCAATAAATTCGATAATACGAAAGTAAACACGAATACTCCGCAAGCCGCGCGTCCTGTTAGGGAACTAATACCTAGCGTTCTTGAGATCATCTTGCATTGTGGTTGCACGCGATCAATTTATCGGCAGGGACCCTTGCATGGTAGACGCCGACGCGTAGCGACTCACTTTTGACATCCTGGCACAAACGAATATCAGAAAATCACGGAAACTTTAGGCCCTAGGGTGTATGTCACCACTATCATGTATTTCCACTAACCAAGACAATGGTTACTGTAAATACGTGACCAATAAGTAGCGAGTGCTGGTGAACTTCACATGTGTATACCTTGTACAAAAACGTGCACAGAAGGCGTGTCTCTACTAGTATTTGTTGTTGTATGCAAGTGTCAACGGATATTACACTGTCAAGGTACAGCACTTGTATTAGACTCAGCCACTCGGCGAAAGACGCAAGCACTCGATAGTTTTACTTGACGTCATTATCATCACGAGAGATAAATTAGACTTTTTTTGGGAGACTCTTGGTCTCCAAAACTTGATACACGCGTGTGAAGCTTTTACTCGAAACTTCTTTGTTACTCATTTGGCAAAAGAATGCACTAATTGCGAGGAGTTCTGATTACCCAGCAGTGCGCGCTGCGTCTCTTCAGAACAAACTGAGAAACGTATTCATTAACAAACATACGCCGAAAACAGTTTTGATTCTATGCCAACATTGCCTAGAATCAATCTCCATGCTTCTGTGCTAGTTTGCTCTATTGTTTTTATGCCACCGTAAGACTAAGATAATAAAGTTTTTCCTTTTAAGTTGAATATTGACAACCGAATACCTATTCTGATTCGATCAGAAGCGGCATTTTCGACGGAGAGAGCTTTCCGCATTTTTACAATGAAATAGAATACACGTTTATCCACAAATGAGCACAATAACTTCACTAGAATGTGGAAATCATCCCAAAACACCACAAAGACAGCATGAAAACGATTACTGAAATTAAATCAGTTTGTGGTCAGGCAAGAACAGTCAGCTGTATTTCTCAAAAATAAAATCACAGCATGATGTGGACACTTTCCTTCACTACTTAGCTTCGTGCTAGGGTCACCTATCTTTATACCCCACCCAAACGCTACGGAGCCCAGAAAATTAAATTGTTAAGCCTGGCGCACACTAGAGCTACGTGCTCAGCAAAATGTCATTCGTGGCTGTTGGCGTAAGCAGAAAACCCTGGTGCGCTTTTGTAAGTTTTTAGTCACTCGTGTTTTACAAACGTGCACCACACACTAGTGTTTTCTGCTTGCGCCAACAGCTACGAATGACATGTTGCTAAGCACATAGCTCTAGTGTGCGCCAGGCTTTAGCTGGAATTCTCTCAGGTTCACTGTCGTTGGCCAATGAGGAAGAAAATGTTTCAAGTAGACAAGAGATTTCGCTCATAAATGATTACCGACAAACGAGTTTGTAAGACATCGCCAGTGGATATCACTTATAAATCACGGTAAATAAAAATCAGGTTTTATAAATGACGTCACTCTCTTCACGACAAGAAATAGAGCCAGTGAGTAGAGCTTAGCTACAAGTTTCAGATCACCCCTGGACTTGAAATTGGGTCTTGAATTGTAAACCAAGAAAGCGATGTGTCCGTTCACCAAATCGTTCCCACAAGTGAAATTTACATTCACAGGGTAATGCAATGTGCTTTAACGTGCATTCATATTAGTATAATTGTCATTACCCATCTCCTGGTGTTAAATAAGAGTGTCAAGACAGTCGTCTCGACTGAGATGCACCAACACATTGACCTCTAAGCCTACAATGGCGTAATTAAATAGTGACTAAAGACTTGCAATTATTGTGTGGAGTGACATTGCTATAGCTAGGACTTTATAAGGAAATCAAAAGGTTGTTTGTTATGGCAAATTGAAACCAAAAGCTTTTCGTGAAATGGCGAAAGCGTCGTCTCTTTAAGTCCTTTAAAAGCCTCTTACATGAAGTTTGATCTCAGCATTAGCCGTTCTGGTACCTCTCACGCAATTAAACATAATGATAAGCGTATAATACGCAATCAACGTTATCTCAACAATCGCATTAATTACGCCCATAAGGCAACTCTGTCAACAAAAGGAAAAGGCAAATATTGAATGGTTCTCTAACGTTTCCGCAAAGTTTTATTGAGCCATCAAATTCTCCAAATTCTAAAAATGCTTCTCAATTCTATAAATAATTTTGCCAGCAGATGTTGGATTCACAAATTCAAAGCAGATTGAGAATTGGAGCACATCAGGCAAACAAGTTGGCACGTGAGCTTGGAATATACCAACATGTTGGCCTGCGTAGCTGACGGGTGGAACCTCAATCAAAAGGCGTAAATTTAAAAATTTTCATGCCTTCGCAATAATTTTTTAGCAAATTTATACATTAGATATCTATATGGTAAAACCAGAGTTTATTTTATGCGAAAAAAATACTTTTTTGTATTATCACAAACATACAAAAAAGACACATAATTACACGAAATGATCATAACTAGCGGACCACAAAACCATGTAATTGAACAGTTGCCAATAAAACTATTATCACCAAAACTATTATCATCTTGCCGGTAATTATAAGGAAAATTTGAATGTTTTATACATTGTAACTGATTCCTTTGACGATGAACATTGACTAGTAAGTCTTTTGTCTATTGCAATTATTTGTTCTACAAGGCTATTACACATGGTGCCATTTAAAATGTGCACATATTTTAGAACACTTTAAGAAATCTATACAGCATATTAAACAAGTTGTCATTGTTTTGTACAGTCTGTAATTTATAGAATTTCACACGCTAAAATGTACAGCTATTGACATTGCAAAATATTTCAACATGATTTAGTGTTACCATGGAGATTCTTTGCTCAATAGTGGTAGAGTTTTGATGTTTCTTCAGTGGTAGTACAGCTCCAGATTCATGCCATCGTGAATTTCATCTGTTAGCTTTGAATTAAGGAAAACAGGAGTTCAGATTATGCCTACTTTGAAAATGCAAAAAGCTAAAACATCAAAGGATACAATCACCCAAAGTTATGTGATCCTTGAAAATTGTGTACCTATATAATAAAAACAATGTAAATAATGAACTATCACAAAAACTTTTTGTACATTCAGTATATGCTAAATTTGTTGGCAGCCACCATTTTTTAAGAACAATTCTGTCCCATTTTGTTCCAGTTTGAGCTGCAATCAATTTCTTGAGATCACCAATAGTGTCATCAGAACTTGCATTCTAGTCAAGAAAATCTTTTTTTCCATTTTCAAACAGTTTTGGAAACTCATTACAGCAAGAATCCCACACAACTTAGAGTAAAATTATGTTTCCCAGCTTCCTTTCGTGCACCACCCCAAAATTCTAGATACACCTTTTTCAGTTTAATGTGAGCTACCGCTGAGCAAATATGTCTGCCATTTTATTTCGCGCGCTTTCTTCATGTTCATAAAAGTGTCATCTTCAATTTGTTAAAAAAAGGATACTTGCATTTTACTCTTACTTTCTTTCCCAATCTGTCATTACAAGTCACCTCCAACATTATTACTTAAAACAAAAGACAACAGTTAAACGTCATGCATTTAGAAATTGGGAATTGGCTTTAAAGTCTCTTCACCTTTTTGAAAACTACTTAGACACAAAATTCGGGAAAAAATTCAACTTTACATTTCCAAGACACTTACCTATCTACAGTTCGCACACTATTCCAATATCTATCGCAAATTCAGGCAGAAAACGACAAAATTAACATTAAAGTACGTCGGGTATTTCAACTTTTTGGGCCCGAGCGCGCATGTCTTGCGAACGAATAAACTTCACTCGCCGCTGGTCAAATTGAACGATGCCCGTCAACTTAAATTCAGAAAATTCAAATAGTTTCAGTTTATTCGAGTGAAAAGGTAAAAACCACCATCGCTAAAACTATTCCTGCCCTAAATCACACTAGGCATAAAAAAGATCTCATTTTATAATTCAAAAATAGGTTTTTTTCAGGCATCATCCGCAGACAACAACCGAAAATTTCAACATAAGCCAGACATAGCCTGCGCGAAGAGACTGGGGAGCACAACAAAACAAAAATGGCAAGTAAACTTCATAGTGGATTTCATCACAAACTTCTACGACAATGGCAGTCAGTAAATACCGAAATAAACTCAACCAATATAATATACCCCATTTTTATAACGTACGTGCTTCATAGAATGGCATTCCTAACTTTCGATTATCGTTCATTGAAAAGTTTAGATACAAACTAAAATTACATAACCGTTTATTTACACCGGAAATGGGTTTCTCATTGATTGTATTTTTGTTTATTTTCTATAAAGTGATGAAGAAAATTCTTTAGAGGCTATTAAAAGTTTGCCAGGCCAATATAGGTATGCTTCAAAAAACCCAAAAAATATATGGAACATAGCTAAGGCACCCTTGTGTTTGCCCTTCTTACTACTACCCCTGATGAGTTTACTCATCAAGAAACCTGAAGCATTAACTGAGATCCTCCATTGAGTAAGTTCGTTGGGAATGAGACAGTAAAATTGTCAGGCATTTGATAAAATATGGTCTGCAATAACTAATGAAAAAAAAATGGGATGCACAGAGGTGTCTTGCATTCTTAAAAGTATTCTCAGAAGTATTCTTATTTCATTTACCCATTCATATTACTGAGTATACTTTGCAGGATTGGTACAGAAAGACTAGAAGAATTCTTAGGCCCTTTGGTCAAGAAAGGTCTCCAAAGCGTATTGCTATTTGGAGTACCAACTAAACTGGATAAGGTCCATCCAAATCGATTGTTCGAGCCAATATTGGATCAATTGCCCCGAGTTAGTGTTTTTTTCACTGAAACAAAAACTATCTTTTTTGTCATAGGACTTAAGAGGTTCCAGCGCTACAGATCCCAAGAGTCCAGTTATTGCAGGAATTCAAAAACTACTAGCTCTTTTTCCTGATTTACTTATAATTTGTGATGTTTGTTTGTGTGCATATACAGATCATGGCCACTGTGGTAAGGATCAAATCAGGACATTAGATTGGAGTACTGGATTGGACCATTGAAGCGTTAAATTGTACTTGTTGGACTTTCTTACTAGGAATACTTGATGAAGATGGTAGGTTAAAAAGTGAAGCAAGCAATAACAGATTGGCCGAAATTGCTATTGCATATGCAAAAGCAGGTAAAGTTGCCATACCCAGCATACCTTGGTAGGCAGGCAGCATACCAGGTAGGCTTGATATTAACTTATGACTAAATTTTGCAGGTTGTCATGTAGTTGCTCCATCTGACATGAATGATGGCAGAATTGCAATGATAAAACAAAAGCTAGTTGAGAATTTCTTGGATACAAAGGTATACATAGAACTTGTGTCTAGCTGTTCTATTATTATTTTAACCATTAATAAATTCTAAATTATTTTTTATATTGAAAATTATTATATTGAAAATCCACAAATGCTATACTAGAGTAAATTATTTTTGCCTATCTTGCATATTTTATAGGTGTCTGTGATGAGCTATAGTGCAAAATTTTGTTCAAAATTTTATGGGCCTTTCAGGTGATTAATAATACAGCAACATAATCAATGTAATGTGACCCTTCTGTGCTGTTTAACCCATTGGGTAGCGATGCATCCCACTACCCTTGTTAGTTGTAGTACACACATACTTAATTACTTAGTGAGATGACTGCCACTCCAAAGGTTACAACTTCACATAGTGGACTTGTCTTTTGAGGTTTACATCACCAAACCATTCGATACAATTTTAGAGATGCAGCTCAAAGTGCACCTGGACAAGGTGATAGAAGTTGCTATCAATTGCCTCCAGGTGCTATGGGACTAGCAATGCGAGCTGTGGCAAGTAGAACCCAATACTAAATCCATAATCAAACAACTACTCATTTCAATAATGTTAAAGTGAAGAGTTTCATCAACGTTATTATAGGAACGAGATGTGGCTGAAGGCGCAGACATGTTGATGGTCAAACCAGGACTACCATATTTAGACATTGTACGCAAAACTAAAGACAAGGTATGGATTGAAATGAACGATGATTGAAACATAATCAATGTTTTGGTTAAATCCTAGAAATTGCAGTTGTATAAATGCTTTGCTGTTTTCTTATATCATATAGTTTTCAAGTTTACCATTGGCAATTTATCAGGTAATTTCTTTGTGTGTCATGTATTGTACAAAACTTACTGTTCTTGTGGAATTTTATAAAGCTGGGCAGCTACTAATTCCTACTAGTTGACATTCAACTAATTGTAGTATAACTTCAAGGTATCTGGGGAATATGCAATGCTCTACCATGGCAGTCAAGCTGGTGCCTTTGACTTAAGAGATAGTGTTTTGGAAACACTACAATGCATGAGGCGTGCTGGTAAGTTTCATTAACCATTTAACTTCGTGCAAAAATTTCACCATGACAAGCAATGTTGTTCAGTAAATTATGAGAATCATGCAAAAATTTTCTTCCTTGTTTCATAGGAGCAGATTTGATTATAACATACTTTGTACCACAACTACTTGACTGGCTCGCAGCAAACTAACTAACAGAAATGGAAATAACATATTGCCAATTTGTAATAATCTTTATAAATTAATATTGCAATAACAATAAAATATACATATAATACAAATGACTTTCATGTAAATAATTTGAGATATGCACAATGACATTTGAGTATTTTTTAACTTGCACTGTATGTAGATGTTGGTTGTGCTATCTGGCAGAAAGCATTTCAAGGAATTTCGCCTGAGATGTTAGATCGGATGGCAGGTTACCCTCATGATCTGTAACGTTTGTCTTTGCTCCAGCCGAAAGCAATGTTTTCACAATTGATTCAAATTCACATATAACAGCTGCAAAATAAAAAGTTTAAAAGCCATAAAAATGACTTCTTGTAGCATGTAAAGGGAGACCTTTAGACTACAACATATAATTTTCAAAATTTTTGAAACTTTTTATAACCTGAAAATGCACATAACATAATTTTTGAAACAGTTTGTACCGTAATGTAGTGGTGTTTGACCCTCTTCATCCTGGTTGGGAAGAAATATGAAAACACACAATGAATCTACTGTGCTAGAACCTACTAAAAGATAATGAATGGTAAAGTTTAATAAGATATTCAGCAGTATCTTATTCACTGTACATTGGATGACAATGCACCTGAATTGAGCCAGGGTAAGACTTCAAGCTTTTTAAGTGCTGAACCCAATACAAACAAATGCAAATCAACTCAAAACAACCACATAAATGAAGCATAAGGTTCGGCGCATGAAAATTTCTTTGTCTAGAGCTGACTTTCGTCTTCAGTACTTATACATTTACAAACTGTCTCATATCAGCAGATTTTACTTTCCTTGTCACGTCAATGAACTAGTAAGTGCTCACTTGAGAATTTATATCACATTTTGCCTTGATAAGATATTCAACAATATCTCGGTAACCCCGATCGCACGCCCAATGAAGAAGAGTCATTTTCTAGAAAAACAACATTTTCATAACATAACAATATTAATTCAAGGCCAAGCATACTTCACAGAATATATGACGAAAATTTTGCTGATACCTGATCATCTTTTGCATCCTCAACCTTAGTTTTATTCCTGTCAAGAATTTTAATCATTTCTTTGAGGTTTCCTTCCTTACACCAATCAAATGCATTTTTATCCTGATCTCTACAAAAAAGGGTAGTTTTATCTCTTCTACTTTAGAGTTTCTAGTTTAATAATAAAATCTTTTCAAACTAATTTAACTATGCGTAATACATCAAGACACAAGAGTCTTTCTTTAAGCAATTGCTTGAGAAATTTCGCCAGTCTAAATATAAATTTTCCCTTAACTTGCACAGTTTAGATAAAGATATAAGCATCTTACTTTATTTTACAATCTTCATCGTAGTTTGCATTATACAGTGTACTGACAGTAAGTCCCATGCCACCTTCACCATTTTTGGACTTCTCCTCCTAAAAAATGATATTCAAGCCTTTGTGTAAAGAACATATGAGTTGGTCTAATGCCAGACACCATGTACATTCAGGAGACCCTTCCACCTTATTGCATTAGTTGACCTTCCATTTCCAAACTCATAAACTCAGCGTATCCAATCAAAACTACCTTTTGTACATGCTGTGTTATTCCTACACATTGTTCCCAATTTTCATTTATTCTTGTTAGTTCATTTATATAGTTCTTCATAGCATCCTCTGAGGACATCTCACCTAGACCTTTCCATGCTTCCCTGAAATATATAAAATGATAATACTATTCAGTACATTCATTCATGACATACAGCTTTTTGTAAGATTGCCACACTAAGTCCTGGTGGACTTTAATTGAGTACTTGGTTACCACCAAATAATTTTATATTCACAATTCTTACCACTTAGCACAACCTTTCATGTCCCATATGGCTGGTTTCTTTTTTGAACAAGGTCCTTCTGTTGCCTGCCAAAAACACCAACACCAATTGAGACTAAGATAAACGAACCAAGCACATGTATGAACACGCCAAACCAAAATTCAAAAGTCGCAATTCGTAAGCAATTGTAAACCGTTTTCCATGGTGTCACAAGTCACAAGTCCCAAATTTTATGGTGGAATCATTGGGTGGAATTTATTGATTTTGCATGTTATTTTTCTACAGAGGTAACATTACGCCTCATGAATCACTTCAGAAGGGATACAGTACATACCACATAGAACTAAGGCCCGTTTCAAATGTCGAACTACCACCGCGTTGAATACAATAAAAACAATCGATAGTGGAGTTTCCGCTGATTATCTATTGCTTTTAATGCATTCGGCACGCAACGTTTGAAACGGGCCTAAAATGAATATCTTCATATCAATATTTTGAAATATTGACAGCTAAATCATGAAATACAAAGTTACAAAAAGTTTGCAAAACACATTCAAAAACAACTGAAACAAGTACTGTACTTTTCAGTTTCAATACAGTGAACCTGTTTGAAAAATCCATAGAACTTTAGTTTCTCTTCGTTGTTCAAGTCTTTAAGGTTCTTTACAAACTCAGTAGCATGCTTAAATAACGTTTCTAGTCCATCTGCAGCACTTTCAAAACTTGAATTTCCAACACTACAACTTTTCTCCGCCATCTTTTTCAAACTTCAGCTATTTGACGTCATGGGACGTCATTCCAGTCTCAACCACTGGTCTCAACCAGTGAACTATATATAACTGGAAGGCTACCTCCCGCTAAAATTTGAAGCCGACAAAGTAAAACTAGTTCCAGTCTTT
>JAOBYK010058905.1:0-21252 GCA_025434845.1 Phenganax subtilis | reverse complement strand
AAACATGCCCACAGCACAGAGAGACGCCCTTCATTGAACATTCAGTGGACTCATCATTCATTGGTTGAAAGTCCAGTATTCCGCAGCATCGGCCAAATCAACTGATTATTCAAGTTGTGACTGACACACAAACATTTTTGGAGTAAGGCAAACATGCACATGACAATCTGACACACAAACATTTTTTTGAGTAAAAAGGTTTCGCCCGTCTAGAACGAGTCTAATATCTTAACTAATCAGGTTAGGCCAGGTTTCGCCCATAGCCGGGCCACTGAGTCTTAGAGCCAGGTTTTGCCCGTCTAGGACGGGCTTAGCCGGGCTAGCCAAACTATGTCTTATAACAAATTTGGTAGGAGCCTCTAACCTTTTAAATTGAGCCCGGTTTTGCCCGTCTAGAACGGGCTTATCCGGGCTACTTAGTCAGATTAGTCTTAACTTAACTTAGGTTGAGCCAAGGTTCGTCTAGGAAATCAGGTTAGGCCAGGTTCCGCCAATCTCGCACAGGCATAACCGGACCACTGTGCTGGATGAGTTTTAGAGCCGGGGTACAGGTAGTCAGTTGAGTGGGGTGTTAGAAGATAAATTTGATTCAGTCAAGACAGGTCTGTCACGACATGTCATCATACGCTCGCAGCCTTTGGCTTGGCTTTTCGGATTAGGACAATGCAAGACAAGACAAGACCAGTAGTGACTATAATAAACTGACTGAACAGGCAACGACGACGAGTCACGACTATTATATAAACGAATGGATCGCATGACTCATGAAAATCAGTTTAGAAACAAACAAATGTAATCAACAGCTGGCAGGGTCATCCTCA
Organism: Phenganax subtilis; assembly: GCA_025434845.1. Lineage (NCBI taxonomy): Eukaryota > Metazoa > Cnidaria > Anthozoa > Malacalcyonacea > Clavulariidae > Phenganax > Phenganax subtilis. Next base: position 20,431 of record JAOBYK010058905.1, on the reverse strand, counting down.
GTGATTTTAATATATTTTAATGACCGAACATGCAATGACAGATCTGGATTTCGAAAACGACGAGCCGCTCAAAAAGTGCTCCTGGCAGACTAGGAAGGGCAATGACGATGATGATGATGATGATGGAATGCCTCAGAAAGGCTTGCCTGCTCAGATCCACACTAAAGATGACTTCCAGAAAGGTTGGGAGCGATCCTCTGAAAGAATTCTAAATTCTTTCAGGCTAGGCAGCTGCCTGAAGGAGGCTTCGTTTGCCCACCTACCTGCCGAAGCCGTCAGGCTCGCCGAGACATCTTGGGTGTCAGTGACAAGTTCCGGGCTCCTGTGCATGGCTTGCAAGCGTGCAGGCCTGCAAACTCCATGGGCAAAAGGGACGGCTGGAAAATCCGTAAAGGATTTGAACTCAGTCTTCAAGACTTCGTTTTTGAAGCGGCATCAAGATTCGGGTGCCCATATTTCCGCAGTGAGCCGGATGTTGGACTTGGATGAGGCCCCAGGTGCTCCGACGGCTGCTGAGTTCAAGGAAGTGTGGAAGGAGCTGCAAGAAGGCGCATCTCAAAAGAAGTGGCATGGCGCCAGTTGGAGCGACAAGTCTGGCCTGATGGCATGGGTATTGAATGAATCCATCCTACAAATGGAACAAAACGAAATGGCAGATGCACAGACCATTTCCTTACAGAGAGATGCTCGCAGGGCCTTGTTGTTGATCAAGTTTGGGTTCTGCACGTCCAGCTACCATGTCAGAGGCGGTGTGCTTGGGTGCAAATGCGGTGGAGGAGAGAGATCGGCTGATGTTGTTCGGTCGACAAGGGAAGTCATCCGAAACTTTTGCACCAAATTCAGGCACCCTCCACGGTGGTATGATGGACCAAAGCCAGTTTTCCTCGAGACATTGTATGACAAAATCATCAACTGCGTCGAGATCGTCACGTCAGATAGCGCTGCCAATGAAGTGGTCGCAGGCACGACACACATGTCTTCAGTCTGTATAATAACAATGTATAATATGTTTATTAAAATGCTGATCATGCATGTGTTTTGTTTTTGTCTTTGTTCATGTTTCGTTTGCCGGGACCAGGCCTAATCAGTGCCGGCAAGAGGTCGGTCGAAATCGAGGACGACGAGGCAACGGCGCTTCACCCAAATTTAAAGATGGTTGGCCATGACAAGGCCCATTCATTTCGCCGGGTCTTAAAAAGACCGTATGCCGCAGACACCGTCTTGGAGGGGCTGATGGAGAACCATTGCTTGGGAAAAGACTCCATGATTCAGGTCATCAGCAACAGCGCAGACTTCAGATGTTGGTTTGAAGGCTGTGTCAAAACGCAGTCGGCCAGCCAAGGCACTGAAGGCTTTGGGGACAAAGTCAAGAACTTGAGGGCAGCGAAGCACAGGTTCGAATCTGTCTCAACGCCGCTGGGCAGAATGCTGCTCTACTTGCCAGCTTTTCTGATGACGTGCCAGAAAGTGGCCGAAAAAAGAAAGAAAGACAAGGCAGGGCAGTTGGCGCGGCAGTACCTCGAAGACCTGACCCAGGAGCAGCTGGTGCAACTGGCGATGCTGGCGGATGCTGGAGATGAGGGACTGTTATTGGTAAGGGTGATGGACCATGAGAGTCTTGATGCTGCAGAAATCAGCACGCATGTCACGGCCTTCATCGACCGGATCACAGTGTTGTTCCAACACAAAGCCGCCTTGGAAACTGGATATACCCAGCACATTCTGAGCCTCATCCGGCAAAAGGCCCTGTGCATCTTTTTGCCAAATGCCGTGCGCAAGTTTGGGGATGTTGATGATGACATCGTCAACCGCTGCCTGGAAAGAATGCGGTCTTGGAGCAGGCTTGCCATGGAAGTGTTGCGAACAGAGTTTCCTCACCACAGTTTATTCAACTCGATGGAAATATTCTCCTTGAAAGCTGAAAGACAAGTTCAACGCAATGACTGTGCTGATGATCATTTCCTTCGTCTCGCTCAAGTGTTTGGAGTGAATGCTGGCGCTTTGCGAGATCAACTTCAAAGACACAGAGCAGTTGCAGAGCAGCTGATGCGAGAGGGTGGATTAAAGAGTCGCGATGCTTGGGTGCGAACCATGCAACGTTTGAGTAAGACCAGATTGCCGTCAGACCACCTTGGACCTGTCATTGCCCGCTACATTGCCTGGCAGGTTGCTAGTAGACGAACCCGGTGCGAGTGGAATTTGTTTACAAACTGGTGGTTTAAAGAGTGCGTTCTTGTTGCATCTTTTTGCCAAAAGAGTTTTGAAACCACCAGGCTTCGACCAGCGGGATTGAGCAAGGCTTCTCAAAGACAGACGAGGCAATTTCACGAGGAGCGGCATCTGAGACGACAATTTCCAGGGTGATCAAGTTGATGCTGACAAAGGTGAGTAAGGAGGAAGAAGACAACATCATCAAGAAGGCCAGGCTCTTGTATCACGAATGTGCCCCAGGCGGGCATGTTGCGAAACATATTTACAGTTTTTTGTTTTGTTGTAACTATTGTTGTTTTGTGGAATCTTTCATCCAAACCATGTTTTCATCACCGTGTTTGCGTAGGATGGGGTCGCAAGCGGCGAGATGTTCCCAGAATTGACAAGAATGTGAAACGCTCTAGCGCCGATGGAGACACAATGACAGCATGGCTTTCAAAGCGGCGCAAGGTTGTCCAGGAGATGGTCAAAGAGGCGGGTGATTTGAATTACATTGAGGACGAGGATGATTTGCAAGATTGGTCGGAAAGTCACCAGAAAGAGTTGGAGTTTCAACAAGGGAAAGCGCTGAAGAGCCAAGTGGAAGCGTACAACTTCAACGGCCTCCTCGACCATGAGATCACAGATTCTTTGAAAGAAGCTGCCCAAGTCCTCCGTGAAAAGGACCGCCAGAAGGACAAAGAGATGGTGACCGAAAGGCGCAAAGCGCAAACAGCTGATTTGAGGATGACCATGACTATTGATTGGTCTCAACTAGCTGGAAAGGTTTGGGTAGCTTCTGACCTTGGATGTGGCCAAGAATTGGAGACTTGCTGCACTAATTTTATCTAATTTCTTTTCTCATTCCTTGTCTTGCAATATGCGCATTTTTCCATAGTTCATGCTTTTTCCAAGGATGATGCCCTCCAGACATTCAACATGGTGCGAACCAACGATCGCATAAAAGCAGGGTTGTTCATTGTCAACGACCCAACGTCCTTGCCTGAGAGAGTTCAGTGGGCAGCTGCTTTGGTCGGTGGCTGGGTCACTGAGCCGTCCGGTTTGTTGAGCCACAATGGCATTGTGCTGAAGTACAAGAGGGCCATCAGGACTCAGAAGAAGGTCTTGCTGACTGAAGGATTCCGAAACGGGCATTTAGAGATCTCCGCTTTGATTGTTGATTCTATCGACTTTCACAAGCCGAAGAACGGCTGGCGGATCACAATGGATGCCTCCAAGGCGCATTTTGTTTTAGATAGATCTGAAAACGCTGTCAATGGCGATCAGAACGTCTTTTCGAAGTCATCATTTCTGTCCCGTATATCGGAACTTGATATGGAACACAGCGGCCGATGTACAAACAGCAACTAAGTGTTTCAAGGGGTTTTGCTGTGAGCATCGGATTTCGAACCTGTGCCGGGGAGTGGGGAAAACTTTGAAAGATCGCTGGCTGGTTGAAGCTTTGATGGCTCAGCTCCGGGTTTCAAGTACCTTGGCCCAATGCGTTGGTTGTTTTCGACTGTTGCGAAGCATGGATTTTGGCCCAACGCCAAGCATGGATGTTTGGCCACGACGTCTCTCGCACCTATGGCCCTTTCCCAAGCTCTCTTCATTCAGAAGCCATGGATCGACAAAATATTGGATGAAGGCAAAACATGGGAAATACGAGGCTACCTGACAAACAAGAGGCAAAGATTCTACCTTGCAGAATCAAAAGCAAACCTACTCAAGGGAGAGGCGTCACTGATCAACTGCAAGCTGGTGGCAGTGAAGGACGGCAATGGAGACTGGGTTCCTGCAGGTAACACAGAACAGGACCAGCTGGACTTTTTCATGAACGAGTGCAACTACAAGAAAATGGGGTTCAACCCGGTGACAGACATGCCAATTTTTTTGCATAAGTGTGACAAGTTGTATGCGTGGGTCTTGGGTGATATCATCAAATACCAAGTGCCCGTGTCATGGAAGCCGAAGCGCGGTCCAATCATTTGGTGCTCAGTGAACCAACCGAGCAATCTGAGCAAGCCAAACAAGCCGAAGGCAGTGGCCAAGCCAGTCAAGAAGCAGCCAAGTTTGGGGCGCTAAGCCGCTACTAAGCACTTAGCAGGGGGAAAAAAGGCAGACTGAAGCTGGGGGACAACAGCAACAATGATGTAAAAATTAAGATGGTCCTAGCCATTACTTGTCCACCATGCCATCCAGGCACGCTTTGCCGACGCTATTTATTTCCTCAACCCGAAATTCAACATGACACCAGAGAAAATGACACCGAGACAACTGCTGAGACAACAACCCAACAACCCTAAAAACAACAACCCAACAACCCAACATTGAGACCAAGACAACGCTGACATGACAATGACAGCAACATGACACAATGACTTGACAACCGAACGACGGTGACGCGTTGAGTGATGGCCGTCGCCGGCGACGACGACGACGTGGACGTCGAAATCCATGAGAACGCCGTGGTGAAGTTCGTAGAGAAGCTGGGGTTTGACAATATCCAAAAGCTCGGCGAGGGAGGGATGGGCCTGGCCTACCGTGGTAGGTTTAGGCCAGACGGGACAACCCGCGTGCTCAAATTAAACAAGGCCTCGACAACGGACACCGCCAATGACGACTTGCTGGAAGAAGGGTCACGGCTGCGGTCACTGGCTCATCCGCACGTGGCTGTCCTCTACGATTTGCAAAAGAGCACCGATGCTGGCGGGATCAAGTTCAGTTACCTGAACATGGAATACTGCAAGGGCGGCGACTTACACCACAGATGCTTGGCGGTCCACAGATGCTTCAATGTTTGGAGTTTCGGTTTAAAGTTTGGGTTTAAGTTTGGGTTTCACCCTGATGAAAATATGTTTCAGGAATCCATCATTGTGGTGACGGCATGCCCGGAGTTCAGAACTTCCACTCCATCGTACTGTGGCTGAAGCATTTGATGAGCGCATTGCATTACATTCACTCGAAGTCATTGATTCACAGTGATGTGAAACCTGCCAACTTGCTGTTTCTTGTCCTCGGGTTTAGTTGCCTTTTTGTGCTTCCAAGCTTGATCAAATAATAACCACATACATTAAAGTGACAGAACACTTTCGAATCTTTCGGTTATGATTAATTAAGGTTATTTTCCAAATTAACTTTTGTTCATAATACGTGTTTATGCATTGATATGTTTTCATATCTATTACTAAAACCCCTGTATATAGTTTTATAAAGGTCCATTTTGTTTCCATCTACGAAATTGGTTTCCAAACAGTTTCACAATCAAGGCTCTCCGACAGGAGCCCGACGGCAACATTGAAGTTGGCCGATTTTGGCATTTGCTTTGAGGTTGTCACCCATACATGTGCTGGCACCCCAGAATACATGCCAGAGCAGGTGTACTTCGGCCAGGCGGCCGGAGACAAATTTATGGACGTCTACGCGTCCAAGTGCACCCTCTTCGAAATGATAGAAGGTGAGATGATGGTGAAGGACGCGGACGAGTGTGAGAGAGCCGAGCCGGTTCTGCATAGCAAGTCCTGGAACCATGCCAACGGCTTCCTTCGCTCAGCTTTCAACCTGCTGCACAAACCGAAGGAGAATACGCAAAACACAAACTGGTTCGCCTATCTAAGCGTGAAAAAGACCATCAAATTCCTCTTGGACGTCGACGACGACGGGGAGTTGTCAGCAGCTTGGCCAATGAATTTGCATTTTTGCTTTATATACTTGTTTTGTTGGAGCCGTCGTGGAGTGGCAATCATTTTCTGACGACTCAGGGACTGGCGACTGAGAAGTCTCTGAAAGACCTGAAAGGCGCTGCGGCAGAAAGATCTTTCAGAGATCTGAAAAGGAAAGGTGGCGAAGTGTGCGCGGTGCTGCGGCATGAGAAGAACAAAAGCCGGTTAGAAAGGCGCAAAAGGCAAAAACAAAAAGAGAAGGAGAAAAGCAAAGCGCCACGGCGTCAAGTCATTGTCACGTGTTTCATGATTCTATATTGAACTGGCAACGCAAAGCGGGTTTTGTCGGTGTGTTGTCATTTTTTTGAAAAGTACTGTAATTAATTAGTCTTGTTGACAGATTGGGTGCCCGAGGGCCAAAGTGCTTCAGAAAGTGCAGCGGCGCCGGAGGGGGGTCGACGAGGAGTTGAACCAGTCGGAAACGATGACGTCGAGGATGACGACAACAATGACGACGAGGACAATGACGGCAATGAGGGCAATAATGGTGACACTGACAACGAGGACCAGGACTTGGCAATGAAAGCTGTGCTAGTGAACGAGCACAACACTTTGCAAGAGCGGTGGCTTTCCCTTGCGTGACTTGGTTGAAAATTAGTAGAATTTCATTGATGTATCAGGGCAACGGTACAGAGGGAAACGGCTATACGCGGGGCAACGGCTATACGAAGGGCAACGGTTATACGAAGGGCAACGGCTATACGAAGGGCAACGACTATACGAAGGGCAACGACTATACGAAGGGCAACCGCTATACGAAGGGCAACCGTTATACAAAGCCAAATCTCTCCCTTATTCCAGCTCCTCCTGGGAGGACTTACGGCCCGGAATAAGGACCCCCCTGCGTTAGGGGGGGGCTTATTCCAGCCCCTCCCAGGAGGAGCTGGAATACCAGGGACCCAGCGTTGACGCCGTCACGCAGAGGTAGCTGGTATTCCTAACGGCTTAACGCTGGGTCCCTGGTATTCCAGCTCCTCCCAGGAGTGGCCGGAATAAGCCCCCCCCTAACGCAGGGGTGTCCTTATTCCGGGGCCGTTGTTTTTTTCATTTTTTTCATTGTTGATGGCCGTCATGGCCGTCATTCCTGAGGCCGTGGCGGCGACGGCGCCGAGCCGGTGAGGTGACAAACATCCAGCTTGAAAATTTTAAGGCAGCTTGGATCTTAAATAAAGGTTGTGTGTCCAACAAACGAACTCAATTCAGTCTGTATGGACAAGTTTTCATGACATGTCGTTGAGGATGCATCCTGACCTGCGTTTCAATAGTGCATACTCAGTCTACCATTTAATTTCTCACACCCCTCCAGGTCCATCCCCATTCCTCTCTGGAAACCACATGTGACAGCGCAAGTACTTTTAAGATATTGAAAGGGTGAAAATAGTTAACGTAAAAAATGAATGCTGCATGTCTCAACTCCCAACACTCCAGGAATAAAGTCAAAAAGTACCTTAAACACCCAAACCCTATCAATTATTAAAGTGCCCGGATGATGTATACAATCATCCTGGCCTGATTCTGAGACACTTTGCTTCGAAGCTTGAGTCACGAACCATGAGTCGCGTCTCAATATGCTTCACTCATGCGCCAACCATCACAAGAGAGTGGCAGCTGTTAAGTCATTGGCAACAAACTGCAGTGAAAAGTTGAAAGTCAAAAAGTATTGAACCACGTATCGACTCTTGTTTGAGGCCAGGGTCCTGTTAGACTTGGAACGGAAAAAAGTGGATGGGTGAAGTCCAAGCACAAAATGTGCCTTCACAATACTTACATATTGTCGATCTATGGTTCTTCTATGGTTCCCACATTCACAAACGTTACTTTCGCTTTTATTGCAACTTTGTGCTCTATAGTGGTTGCTTCAGTTCTTGCTTTCAATGCCTTTATGTTGTTTCGATTCGGATCCTTTTTGTGTTTCCCAGCCTGACAGGCTGCTGCTTCACTGACTTGTGGCCCTCCAAAATGATGTTGGAAAAGATAAACATCAATCGGAAACGTCCGAGGTCAACCTCCTCAGTATGAGAATAGTTTTCCATCTCAATGAATTTGATGAGCTTAACGGAACATTATAGCTTCACGGGGGAACGTTCATACTAATTTGCATCACTTTGAATCTCCTCCTGCAAAAATGATTCTAGAATAATGAAAACTCCAAATCGCTATATACTATCATTTCTCACGTTCACTCGCGAATTAGGACTATGAACATGACTGCTTCGACCCCAATATTGTGTTTCACTACCGCTCACGAATCGGAACATTGTCGCTCTGACCCTCTGATCTTGTGCTTCACCACCGCTTGGGACTCATTAAGCATAATATGCAATCATTGGTACCAAATCTGATGAGTTTGGGATAGATCGTGATCGAACAGCATGCATCATCGGTTCTGGCTGGACCAAACGGAAGCTGTCGATGATATGCTGAATTTCATAGAACCGTCGACCGTGTTTTTAAGATAGTTCTTGATCTAAGAAGGTGCGAAATGCAATGGCTCTTCCATCACTCACTACCGCTAGTGAGCGATCTAAGAGGAGGGTTTGCTTCGCTGAATCACCTTCAGTTTTGTGTTCTTCTCACTAAGACTAACTTCCCGGCGAAAACATGAATTCAACCCAGCGTCGTTGATGTTCAAATACCCCTTAGACCACTCACTACCGCCAGCGACGGTTAATCCAACAGGTTGCGACTGTCGCACCTTCTTGGATCAAGAACTTTCTTAAATGCACCAAAAGATTCAATTTCAGGGGCGCAAAGTCAAGAAAGCACATCGAGAGGGGGCATCGTGGTCAGATTCCCAAACTCACTATCGCTAAAGCGAGCGATCTAAGGGGCTCATACTGGGCAGATTCCTCACATCACTAGCGGTAGCGAATGATCTAAGGGGCTTATATTTGGCAAATTTTCCAAATCAGTACCGGTAGCGAGTGATCTAAGGGGCTCACACTTGGCAATTTCCCAAAATCACTGCCGGTAGGCGAGTGGTCTAAGGGGCTCATACTTTTTTAAAAATTCTCAAATCACTACTGGTAGCGAGTGATCTAAGGGCTCATAGGCCAATTCCCCAAATCACGACTACCGGTAGCGAGTGATCTAAGGGGCTCATATTTGGCAAATTCCCCAAATCCCGGTAGCGAGTGATCTAAGCACCTCGCACTAATCAAATCACTGGTGGTAGCGAGTGATCCAAGCACCTCATGGGCAAATTCCCTAATTCCCTACCTGCCTAGCGAGTGATGTAAGGGTGCTCATATTTGGCAAATTCCCCAATCACTACCAGCAGCTACTAATCTAAGGGCCTCTTACTACACAAATCACTACCGGTAGCGAGTGAATGATCTAAGGGGTTCGCACAGAGCGAATTTCGTAACTCAGTCCCGTAGCAAGAGTTCAAACGGGTTCACGGTTCACATTTGCAAAATTTGAGGAGAGCATAGGTTGTGCTTTGCTGTCACCCTTCCAATTTTATCGTGTTTATCCATTCCAAGTCTAGCAGGACCATGGCATCGAATAAACAAAGTCGATGGATGATTTGATTTAATGACTTTCGACTTCCAACTTTTCACTGCAGTCTGTTGCCATTGACTTAACAGCTGCCGCCCTCTTGTGATGATTTGTGCATGAATTGAGACGTGCCTCATGGTTCTTGAGTCAAGCTTCGAATCAACATTTCTCAAAGATCAATTGTTCAAGTTCAAGTTTGAACTTAACACAATTTTCAGCGGTTCAAGTACTTCAAAAGCAGCTCAGGAACTGAGTGCACACTATTGCGCTCCCAAGTGGCTGCAACAAAAAACAGAAACTGGAAGGAATCAGAAATGGTAGACCGAGTATGACCTATTGAACTATGATACAAGCAGGTCAGCATTTTTCTTTTAAGTTTATAGATTGCATTCTGTCATTCTTTCTTTCATTCAACCTGTGTGTGTGATCATTCAGCCTCTAGAAGCCGAGCGTCATCATTGTGTCATGCTAATGTAACCAGCCATGTTAACTAAATTATTAATTTGGGCAAAACAAAGTCCACATTGAATTAGGGCATGTGTCATTCATTACATTAATATGTGAGAAGTAGTCACATTCCTCCAGCCGTCGTCATCATTACATTACACCATGTGATCATCTGATTACATTACACCATGTGATTCCCTGATTCAAGCTGGCTTCATTTCGACCGCATCTTGCAATGGCCGCCTTTGTTGATGGGGGACTTGTGCCTCAAGATATGCAGCTGCATCGAGCATCGCTCTTCAAGTACTATCATGTGTCAAGTGGGCGCTGGAGTGAGTGGCTGGTTCTCCTTCATGGCCATGAAAAGACACGTAGCATGGAAGACAGTTTGAGCTTGTTTTTATTTGCTTGCTTGTTTGTTTGTTTGTTTGTTTAATTTGTGCACCATTGAAGACGAGGTATCAAAGTTTGGTTTGTAATGGTAATCTTTGAGCAGTACAGTGGTATTATGGTTTCCTACTTCCTACTGTGACTGAGGGCGCCGGGCACCCTATCTCACCGGAGATATTACCTTCTGCAGGAAGACCAAATCAGGATTGGTGGCCTGGGGTTCGCAGGGATGTTGGAGCTATAACGTGGACAGCCACTCTTTGCAGTTCTGCGCCTTTGCATGCGAACCAGGGGTTAGGACGCACAACATGACATGGTCGAGGAGCATCAATGACGGCGGATGGGTCGTGCCTGGCCTGGATTGAGCATTGTTGTGAATAGTGTTTTGTAGTCAGTTGTGTTTCTCTTGTTGGAGGTCTTTGATTTGTCTTCACTTCTCAAACAAACATACATATTATATATATATATATTTGTTATATTTTATTTTCAGGATTTTCAGGTATAACTCATAAGTTATATTATACTAAAGTGAGCAAACGAACAAAATGTTTGATTGCATGAATCATGAACTGAGACCTTCGACAGCTTTGTTGCGATGGACTCCCGTGTTGTGCACCGCCGAATGCTTTACCTGGGGTACTTCTTCGTCGAGAGCCATCTCGCCCTGAGCCCTGCCATCAGCAAGTTCCTCAGGATTCGAGGCCTTGATCATCTGATTAATCAAGGTGGTGAACTTGCACTTCCTCCCATTCCTCAAGGACAAGATCGGGATGATCGCGAGAATGATGGCAATGGTGGAGGCGCTGATGATGGCAATGGTGGAGGCGCTGATGATGGCAATGGTGGAGGCGCTGATGATGGCAACGATGGCACCGGCCATCCTGATGGTGCTGGCAATGCTGATGGTCGATCAGCTGCCGCAGTCTGGCTGTCTGACCCACAGTGACAGAGTGCGAGATGCTTTTGGTCAATTGATCTCTCCCAAAGTGGGACAGAATCCCCTTTATAAGACTGCCAGATGCTTTTGGCGTCTTGTCAATTGAAATCGATCCTCTCATAAAACGTGGGAGAGGCTCCAGGAATTCCCCTTCCAGCATGAACCACTGAAATTTACAGTGATGCTGGCTGCCACCACCTGGAATTTCGGAATGGACGAACAACATGTGCTTTGTGAGTGTCTGTGTCACAGTGTGCCATGACAAGAAGGGGGTCCTTATTAATCCGGGCCTTTGTTTTTTCATGATTTTTTTGGTCATTGTTGGCAGAACATCCAGCTTGAAAGTTTTAAGTTTTAAGGCAGCTTGGATCTTAAGTAAAGGTTGTGTGTCCAGCAAACGAACTCAATTAAATCTATATGGGCATTGACATTGACTAGTTAGTTTTCATGACATGTCGTTGAGGATGCATTCTTTCTTTTAAGTTTATAAACTGCATTCTTTCATTTGTTTCATTCAACCTGTGTGTGTGATCACTCATCGGCGACGATCAATTGCCCGGCCACGCCCAAAAGATGGGCATCGCCGGTTGCAATAAAAGATCATTCAAAGCCCGGCCAAGCCCCATGCAGGGGCATTGCCGGGCAAGAATGATTAATTGTCTTGAACGGCCCGGCGTTGCCCGGATCTCCCGGGCATTGTTGGGCAGTTGGTGACAGTTGATCATCGTCATTGCCCAGTCATGCCCAGCCTAATCTAGATGGGCCGGGCGCATCTATGTATTTCATAACATGTCATAATTATATGTTGTATCATTGTGTTGTGATGTTTTTCTGATGGTCAGTTTTTCATGATGACTACCAAGGCAACCAGCGACGCTGACTTGACTTGAGACTCGGGACCGGGGTGCAAAAAATGAGCTGGCGTCTTGGGGTTGGTTGACAAGTTGATTGACAAATTGACATGATTGAACACTGATACTTCAGTCAGTATTGAATAGTATTGACACTTAAGTTGGCACTTGAAGTTTGGCAAGGTGTGCAATACAGCAACGACACCGACCATGTCCGCAGCAAGTTCAGCACTGGTTCAGCCTGGTGGTGGGCAACCCGTCATGGCACTTAATCCGACAAAATGGAAACTCAACAAGGCGGAGACGAAGCAGCTTGAGGAAGAATGCAAGACGTTCTACGACGCCCAGATCGCAGCAGGAGTGGAGAAAAAGAAGGCAGAAAAGGACAAGGAAGAGTTCTGCGAGAAAAGGTCTCGGGAGATGAAGAGCGAGAAGGCCGCCAAGAGTGCCGCCAAGAAAGCCGAGCAGAAAAAAAAGGGTGGAGCGGGGGTTCGGCCTGACACTGAAGCTTTGGAAGGTGACAGTGAAGTTCCAATGGGGCCAGACTTGAACAGCGACTACTACACGGCAGTCATGGAAGCCAAGAGGGTCATCTTGGACCACCCGACCTTCGCCAGGATCGAGGCTGAGGAACCGCTTCCAATTAAAGCGGGCGACAGCGGAGTGCAGGCAGGAAATTGGTTTGTTGTGGTTCAGCTTGAATTTGAGACATATATGTTTATATTGTATAATATATTGAGTTCTTCGACCCAAAAATGAAACCTTGCCCATTTAGGCGGTGTTCTCCCGGAGAGATTGCGAGACGGCGCTCAATGAGCAGGCGTGCTACCGAGCAGGCATCAACTTGTTTTGGTGCGATTTTTTTTCCACAGCCACGCCTGGTGTGCCATTATCATTGAAAAGGACCATGGCATATGCAGACTTCATCTACGGCAGTGGGCCACGCCATACAAAGTACCCAGTCGTTTTGGCAGTAGGCTTGGCAAGTGACGTGGACTTGACGAAAGGACGTTGGAAACAGTGCAGCCCAGAGGAACTTTTGCACAGCTTCTTGCTGAAGTTGTCCTCAAGGATCAGTGCCAACTGCTCTGATGAAGAGCTGAAGGCTTGGAAGCAGGTAGCCCTGAGCTACCCTGCCCAGTTCGAGATGATCAGTGGTGAAGATGCAATTTACTGGGAGGCCTGGAAGAACAGGCAGTTGCTGATCCAGTCCTCCGACACTGTCAAGCGCACAGCTCGACAGCTGTGCTGGGAAGTTCACGGCTTCAAGGAGAAGAAGCAAGTTGAGACAGGTGAAGTGATCAGCATTACAAAGCTCCAGGACCTCTACTCCAAAGCCAAGACGGCGGAGTCCAACAAGACTGATATTCAAGACAACTTTGTGTCTTCAGCCCTCAGCATTCACGAAAAGCTCTTGGCAGACGATGAGATCAACAAAGCTTTGGATGTCTTGGAGGAGCGCTACTCCCTTGGAAGTTGCCTGAACTCCTTGACAAAGCTCAAGGTTATCATTGAAAAGACGGAAGATTTGCAAACCAGACGCTGGGCAATCAATAGCATCGTGGACCTTGTAGAATCGAACGTTTTGCCGAATGAACAGGCAGGAAGTAACAACACAATTTGTTTGAGCGTTTTATCTGTTTGTTTGTTGGTTTGTATGTTTGATTGTTTTTCAATCTTGTCAGGTCACAAAGGTTTATTTGCAGGGCAGTTCTTCGAGCGCAAGTGCAGTGGAGCTCTTCAAGTTCAAGCAAAAACTCCGTGATTACCTGCTTGACGTTGAGCTGGCACGTTCGGGCTTTGACCAAAAGGATTTGAGCCAACTTCGCCAAAAATTGGTGGACCATAAGTCATACAGGAAATTCGTGAGCCCATACCCCTTTGACAATGCGCCGGCTGCTGAGCTGACGTGGCAGTCTAACCTGAAAGCTTCCAGCATCCTTTGCCTCAAGCTGGTCGAGGATTGATCGTAGTTTAAACATGTTTTTTTGGAAATCTGAACTTATGCAAACTGTTTGGAGTGAGTGATCCAATCAATGTAACAATCTGCGCATGTTGCATTCTGGCAGGACTTGGTGTTTGGCACCATCTTCAACGGTGCACTGGTTGCGGTGATGAAGCGAGGAGGGGGCTCCAGGGCCAATCCGGCGGAGGTGCTGGAGGTTGAGAGTTTCGCCCAGCGACTTCAGCAATGCGCTCGCAAAAAAGACGATGAGATTGCTGAGGCAAAAGCTCTGATGGGTGAGACCATCACGCAACAGGAGGAAGACGATGACGAGGTGACAAAGCTGAACAAGGGGACCATTCCGGCACAACCCGGACGGTACGCAAAAGGATCCCAGGAGTTTATGGCCGCGACAGCAGCCCAGACTTTGGCGATCTATGCGTCCTTCCAGCCGGAAGCGGACACAATCAACTCTTTGGCGAAGCAAATCAGCAACAGCCCCCTTGGCAAGACAAGCATCCAAGGCCAGTCTGGGAAGCTCACCATCGTTGATCTATTTTGCCACGTGTTGCAGAATATTTTTCATTATTATCCATTGAGTTGTTAATTTCAAAATACCTTTGTTTCATGTTCAATTCAGCAGTTTAGGAAAAGCTGCATCTTCATCCATTTGGACGCTGACCTCGCATCGGAAGCCCATGCTCGTCCGAACTATAGGCCACCTCCAATGACAGAAAGCTTGGCCAAGAAGCTTATTTGGGGAGCCTTGCGGGGTCGTGGGTGCAGCCCTGTGGGAAAGAATCCGGAGCCTGATGTTCCTTGCCAAGGAGACGTGCTATGCATTCTTGACGGCGGCCGGGACTGTCCAGCCTTGATGAGCCCTTTCAAGCAGGGCAAAGGACCGGGATATCATGATAATGAAGATGATTGGGATGATTTTTTGATGATGATCATGATGATGATGAGTTATATCAGTTAATGATGAGGCTTCGATATCTTGACAATGACAAGTTCTTTTGAAGCCTGGCTTGCAGGAAACAGCATGCCGCACTACATTGAGATCAAAGACGTGACGGTGGTGATTTCCGAAGAGTCGATGAGAGAAAAGAAGCAACGTTGCAAAACAGGTATCAACCAAGTCGTGCGCATGCGCTTGATGTCAAACGAGCCGTTGGAGAAGACTTTACCAGAGAGAAAGAGATCAACGTTCCAGGGTTCGACAAAGGGGAACGTGATCGGATTTGTGGGCCTTTCACCAGCGTCTGATGTCTGGAAGTGCACAGTTGAAGAGAAACAAGCCATGTACGGTGACAAGATCATTGGGGGTGACGCCGCAGCCGCAGATGAGCAGGCTGATGATGATGACACCAAGGAAAAGCAGCAGCAAAGGAAGCCGACAGATCTGGAACCATTCAATTGGTCCTTTTTGCCCCGGAGCTTCTACGCTGACTGTTTGCAAACATATTCGGTTGTGCCTTGGCACAACGATAACTTTGCACTTTAATCATGTTAAACGATAACTTGAAACTACAGACTGACTAGTTAAAAACAAGCAGTTTTTGTTTGTTGAAATTGTTCATGCTGAGTGGATCGAATCGTCTGAGGCGGCAGTCCTTGACCTCACTCCAGGACAGGGTGAACTTTGCCGAGCGGCGCTGTCCAAGAGGATTCCATACTATGGAGTGACAATGACAGCGTTGCATGCTGACAAGCTCCGCGAGCAGCTCACTCTATGGCTCCAGCACGAGCCACTCTGGCTAATTTTAATCTCATACCACTTTCTCTATTTTTGGAGGCGTGGCTTCTGATTTTTTCATGACATGGTGTGGTCCATATATAAAATCCTTGACCCTATTGAGGATGATCACAGAGGGATCCAGTTTCTACAATGCCGAGTGGGTGACAAACGTGAAGAAGAGGAAGGATGAAGGCAAGGGAGACGGCTCTACGCCGAAGGTCCCCAAGACTACTATTCCCAAGCAGCCCCCGAAGACGCCGAAGACCGTCGACCCGAAGAACATTGTTGACTCAGATGAGGATTCAAAGTCTGACAAGTGAGGTGCAATAGACGAAACCGAGATTCAAGTCTGGGAGGGAAAAAAACGTACAAGCTGAGGTCCCTGAGAGCAAAGAATTTGTGTGTGTGTTTGTCTGTGCGAGCGTGTGTTGCCCATTTGCAGGCTAGTTCGCAAAGCTGATTTCTGACTGCTGCAGTTGAGGTGGCTCAGGTTCAGCGCGGCATTTCCGGCAATGTGGATATTGTATAGATATTTAACCCTCAAAAAAGCGCACTTAAAGCTTAACATTTCAACGTCAAAGGCAAACCAGAATAGTAAATTCATTGAAAGGCCCCAGACAAGACGTCAACGGTAGATCAGATCTGTCATTCAATAAGACTCAAAACGCCAAGGGTAGATCATTTAATAGCCCAAGTCTCAATACTTCAGCGGTAGACCATGTATATCGTCTTCTTAGTCCAAGTTTAAAAGCCCAAGACCCAAAACAATCGAATGTGATCAGGATCCATGCTGAAATCGTTTGTGATAATTGATTTGATAATTTTATCACAATTCATCACAGTTCGTCTCCTCCATCATGGATGACCTGGCGTATGATGATGTGGGTGCTGCAAAAGGGAAGGTTGCAAAGAAACCTAAGATGACTGCTGGTGCCGAAGGACAATGTCAAAAGCCAGAGAAGCAGAAGAAACAGAAGAAAGGAAAGACAGCCTTGGAGAAGGAGAAAGCGAGGAGGAATGCCAAGACCGTCGTCGGCAAACAAGCCAAAGTAAAACCTGAGGCTGCTAAAGCTGCACCTGAAAAGGAGGAGTCGAAGACTTTGCACTTGGCCCAGGCACTTTTGGCAAAGATACTTGAAGATTCCAAGAAGGCGCGCAGTGATAATGATGCTGCTGTTCGACGTCGACAAGGAGGGCAGCCGATTAGAACCTGAGCCTGTTGCAAGCACTTTTTGTTTCGGGTCTTTTTGTAAAATGAGTGAGTACGGTTTTTGTGTGTGTGTCCTTTTCACAAGTGTTCAGCATTCTTTCGAGGACTCGGAAGTGACTGTTGCGGTCTGAGTTCCGATTACTTGTCGCTGAAACTTTGTGGGATCCAAGTGGAGACCAAGTTCATTAGTGAGGTGGATCCATCAAAAATCAACATGTTGAAGGAAATGCATGCCCGATATGGCTGCACGCCAAAAATTGAAGGCAACATCACCTTCAGAGACCCGGAGGTGTCAGAGTACTGTGACCTTTTTGTGACCGGAGCTCCCTGCCCAGCATATAGCAGCGCTGGTAAGAAGCGTGGGCTTCGAGACGAACGGGGTGTAGTGTTGCTGCACTCCGTTCACTACGCCATTGTGAAGAAACCACGAGTCTTCATCATCGAGAACGTCAAAGGATTGAAAACCCAGAAAGACCTTGTGGAGAAGATTGTGGAAGCTCTTCGAAATGCCAATTACAGTGTGCAAGCAAGAGTGGTGAATACGTCCGAGCATGGCATACCGCAGAACAGGGAACGGTTCTATCTGGTGGCTATCCAGAAAGAGTTCGTGAAGCAGAAATTCAAATTCCCTGATGCGGTGGCCATGCCATCGTTGGAGCGGTTCTTGGTGGACAACACAGCCGGCCACCACCCTACTGAGCTCACCGACAGACAACGGAAACTATGCGACCAGATCAAAAAGAAGCGGCGCCTGGGGCCGGCCGCCAAGCAGACTACTGAAACCGTGATGGACCTTGGTGCAACAGAAGAATTTGCATCCGCAATGGCTGGGGTTTGCCCTTGCCTGACGAAGACGTGGCTCGATTGTTTGGTCTGTTAATGTTTGTTTTTATACCCATTAAGATGGTTCAAGAAAAAACTTGACTTCCTTCCAGCGTCAGTGTCTCACTATCCTCAATAGTCATCCTCAGTTAGTTATCATCGCCGTCGATATAGGTTAGGGTTAAGCTAGTTTCTTTGTTGTTATTTTTGAAACCCAGGCGAAGTGGAGCTGGAGGCTATTTCCTGTACAAGAGGCAAAGGTTCACCAACATATATGAGCTGGGTGCACTACAAGGCTGGCCTCGGTCATGGGTGGATGCCCTATTACAGGTGGAGTCCAGGTCGAAGGTTGGTCAAGCCTTTGGCGACGGGATGAGTTTAAATGTCCTGATGAGGCTGTTGCCAAGGGCTTTGGCCTCAGCCGGCTTACTGAAAGGTGAATTCAAGGACGTGTGGGAGGCCATCCCAGCAAGGGGCCCTTTGCCAGGGACCATGTATGAGCGAACGAACCCGGTCAATCCAAAGTTTCAAGCAGTGTGGATCTGACTTTCAACCATGCTCGACGGTCGAAGAGGAGGAAAAAAGGTGTAAAACTTTCACTGTCACTGCAGCTGCCGTGCCCTTGACAGAACCTGTTGCGTCTTTGTGCGTGTGTTGTCACCAGTGACCAGCGGTTAAATTAGGCATGCCTGCAGTTTACTGGCAGCTGGCTCAGGGAACTTAAGGGTATTGAACTTTCAGGTGTTGTTTTGGCGCAATGGACCGTCAACAGCTTCACTACGCACTTCAACTTGCTGGCACGGAGAGGATTTGCTTAGGCTGTTGGTGCGGGGTTCTTGAGCAGTGGATTGATCCTGATAGTGATATGATTCTCGTCATCGTTTTATGAGTTTGACTGGACGCAGTTTTTCCACATGTTCCTTAGCCATCATTGTCGCCATTTGTGACTGTGTCCCAAGTCGGTGTTTTTGACAGATTGCTCTCCAAGGAAATCAATCAAACAGTTGAGACGCATCTGCAAAAATTGCGAGTGCGACCTGAAGAGCGATGAAGCGTTGAGGGAACTTGAGAAGAGGTTGGCACTTGAGAAGAAGAACTCAGATGTTGCTGACTAATTAGATTCCGCAAGCCGTGCAGCTGTAGTATATTCAAATTCATTGGTGGGTACTTGCAAGATACAGCGCGTCGCCATTCCTGAGCAAAAAGCACCTGTCCATTGGCGCTTTGATGGGCCGACTTGCCCAGCAAAGCCCAGGCAGTGTCTTGGGCCTTGCTGGGCACGACGGCATTAATTGGCTGGCAAACGGTGTGGAATTGCCAAACCTTGTCTTAACCAAACTTGCCCAGGAAAGCCCTGCGGACTGGGCTTGGCAGGCGTGAGAGTATTAAAACCAGATTTGAAAGCGTCCTTCGAAAACATGCAAAACCATCATGTCATTGTATTGTGACAGAAAGCAGCCACATGAAAGCAATGACATGTGTCAGACTGTGGGCTCTGAACCCTTCAGGAGCTGGAACTTCCCCTTGCCCCGACAGTGGCAAACCTTCGCTGGATGGATCAGTGGCAAAGTTGACCCAGCTGAAGGTTGCAAACTTTGCATTCCGCAGCTGCTCATCACACTGTGGAGTGGCGTGCCTTCGAATTGACTTTAAAAGTCGGTTGGTATTTTCACAATCCTACCAGTTTTTGATGGTTGTGGCATTCGTTTAAAATTGTTCCACTTACTTATATTTTTCTGGGATGGTCCATTCAATTCGCCGTCCTAAGGAACATGGCTGGCCAGAGACAAACCTTCGCTGCAGTCGGCTCCAAAAAACAGTTGCGCTGATTGTTCTGTCCTTGCAACCCGGTTTGCCCGGTTATCGGGCCAACCGGGTTGTTTTGACATTTTCGGGCGGCCCGGGACAGATGGGAATCCTGGTCATTCTATCTGGTTTCGTCCTAGAGTTCTCGAAAGCACATTGGAATTTAATTTAATGCGACTGTGTATACTGAAATCTTTTGATCACCAGAGTTTGCGATCCATTGTTTTTTGGCGTCGGTGTAGGATGGGAACTATTCAGAATTTTGAAGATAAAAAATGAATGCGTCTTTATCGGTTTGCATCTTTTCCCGGCTGGCGGCATTCAGATTGTCAATTTGAGAGGAACCATGCTGCACAAACAAAAACCTATATAAAAATCATGAACGTTGTCTTCCATGGTCACTTGCCAAATGGTATAGATGTTGAAATTCAAGATTTTGGAATGGTAGTTGGGCGATGTTAGGCAAACAACTTTCGACAATTAAGACCAGGGTTCCAAAAGCCAGCCAATACAATAACTTTTTTATTATATAACATCTAATAATCTAATACATCTGTCAGTGTCAGGAAAGTTTCAGGGTGATAAAATTGTCCCATTACGGGTGATTTAATCGGCTAATGTTGACTAATAACCTTGAAAAATCTCGTGCCAAATCACTGGGCTGATGACAAGTCTTGAAGTCTTGAGCCAAATCAAGGTTGCACCACAACGACCGCAGAAATGGAATCACGGATCAGGGAAGGAAGGCGCAGGCCAAGGCAAGGGCAACCAGGGCAACCACTATACAAAGGCAAGGTTCTCTCACCTCCCACGGGTCCTCTGGCCACGGGTCCTCTGGCTGGTAGACACCTGTTCCGAGTGATTTCCTTCGC
>JAOBYK010057794.1:0-21252 GCA_025434845.1 Phenganax subtilis | reverse complement strand
CAGCTATCACGACATTTTTTCCGATTGATACGAATACACGGTAAATTATAAATTCGCGGTGAAAAAGATTGTTGCACGTGAGGTACCCAATTTAAATGAAGCTCATAATTTTGATGCAAGCCCGTATTAATATCTATCAACGTACAATAGAAAATTCCGCCTCTTCTACACTCGTGTATGTGTTCGTAGTTACTAAGCCATAAATAATGTGTCTCATCGGGGTACGTAAAGTTGTCTATAAACATATGCGTATTCATAGGAATACAGCATTTTCTCAAAGTACTCATTATTTGCTCGTGAAGAGCCGCGTCCTTCTTGCGTGTCTTGTAAAGCTGCAAGGGCTCGGTCTTCTCGACGATTTTGAAAACGCCATTGCCAATACAATTCGTGAGACTATCACGTTCCATCTTATTGCAGCTTGCACTGTACAGCTCACATATTGTGTGAGATGTATTAGGAATCAGAAACAATGAGAAGTGGCCATGTAAATAGAATATTAAAAAAAACCTATGCTTATTGATTATTTAATTAACCTACATATGTATAAAATGTTGTTAGTAATTGGTGTTCTCAGGAACTTGCACAATCTTGTGAGTCACTTTCCATACCATCGAGTTGGGATAAAACGCGGATACAGATGGCATGGATACGGATGAGGAGATAAAACACAGATGAGGGGAAAAAATGCGGAAGAGGGGATAAAACACAGATGAGGGGAATAAAATGTTCAAATTACAATTGAATACCTTGTTCCACGCATCCTAGAACACCTCGAACATCCTAGAACATCCTCGAACACCGCAACAATCAATATGAAGATCATATTTATAGCATAAAATAAAGATTTGAAATTACGATGACACTTGTGCCTTTTTACCATGACTTTACCCAGGCTGTCTTCAGAGAAACTAATTTACCGTCAAAAATACATACAAGTATCATCATAATTGTCATCAAAGTTGTAAAGAACATGTAAAACAAGCATTTGTTTGTCAAGGCCAAATGCTAACTCTTTGATGTTAGCTGGATCAACGCTGTATAATATAACTTGCAATGTAATAGTACAGGCAATTAGATGAGAAACACAATTTTCATTTAGTGTCGTAGGTATATTTGTTTTATTGCAATGTATAGGCATACAGGCTTTCTCTTCTCTCTAAAAATGTTCCAGACAGGAAGCGGTGTGACAAGCCAGGCCTTGTGATATGCTATTTTCTCTGTTTTTTTGTGCCCAACATGTTTACAGCAAAGCCTGTTCTCATGTTGTCATATTTCACTGTCACTGATTTATTGGCACACATTATGTGACAGCTGTCTGTTAGTTGTCAACTATAAACTGGGTCATATTTCCTTTGTATTGCTTGAAGTTATTTCATTGTGCTCAAACAGCCATGTGACACCATAGCGTGATCTTGCGTTTTTGAGACTCAAAATGTCTCTGTCGGGTGGTATTAAAATAAATGAAAAGCTGAGTGATGCAACTTCTTACTCTCTTCGTATTGATTTGCCGGGAGTACCTGCCGTAGAATTTGGCGAGCTCAGAAATAAAGACGAAATCGGCAGAGGTGGATTCGTAACGGTTTTTACAGCGAAATTACCTTCTAGTGGAGAAAAAGTTGTTGCGAAGAAGTTTTTAGAAGAAGATGACACTCTGCGCAAAATGATCAAAGAGGCAAAATTATTGAATTACCTTACACATCCCAACATTGTTAGCTTGAAAGGCCGCTGTTTTGACCGCTATGCTTTACTGTTGGAGTATGCTGCTTTCGACCTAAACCTGTTTGGAGTGAATAAAACCATGAACAGCCTTCAAGCTTTGCTGCAATACTTTGACGAAAACAATTGTACTCAGATCGAAGCAAAAGTGTTTTACCATGCAGCGAATGACATCGCTTCGGGTCTGTTATTTCTACATGAGAACGGCGTCGCTCATAGAGATTTGAAGCCTGCTAATGTTTTGGTTTCGAACCAACACTACTCCCAACTTTTAAGCCCAACAGAAATTGAAGATGTGAGTTGCCGCATACCATTAATGTGCAAGCTTACTGACTTTGGAGAAAGCCGGTCCCGAGAAATTCACATGAGCAGAATTATTGCTATGCGAACCAGAAAGGTTAGTAGAGGCTTACCTGTTTATATGGCGCCCAGGATATTTTCCCAAGGTTGTCGATTAACGTCAGCGACACTTCAAGATTTAGTAAAGGCGGATGTATGGGCTAATGGTATAGTTGTTTTCAGTTTGGCGAATCCAGGTTTGAAGTATCCTTTTGAAATCAATATGGACAAATTTGCTGATTCATACACACCGCTGCAATGCCTAGAAAAATTTTTGCCGAAAAGCAAAAGCCCATGATGCAAAAAAAGTATGCATCGAGGCATGAGGGGGACTGGCGACTGCTCATTAAACTATACAAAGCATGCACAGATGTTGTTGCTCCAAGAGGCTGCAAATCCAGACTGCACTGGCAATTCTCGATGCAAGTGATGAAGATCGCCAAGAAACAATTAGTCACCACGATACACCTCCCGCACAAGACCATGGCGATGTTTCTGGAGAAATCTACCTTAAAGTTAGCCAGTCTACAGTTATTGAAAACACAGACAAATTTGTTGCCACGATCAACCCAGTTTCAGTTGATGTGTTGGATATGTTGAAAGATGATGGAACAAACTCGCATGTGTTCTTGTGCCTCACATTGGCTCACCAGCTACTGTCTACAACTACGTTGTCTAGCTGGTCCGAAATAGCGCTGATGGCGGAAGATATCATCATAAACCTTCCTCAGCAAATTAACAGCTAAAGAGATGTTAGTAAATGCTACGATGTTTTAGAAGCATGTTGAGTTCTCAAAGATATCAACAGTTTGCCCGAGCGCTACGAATTTTCAGAAGAGCTCCCATTTTCCGAAGGTGTATTCACTGAACAGGGAAGTCCAAACATTTGACGGCTGTCAAGAAACTTCAAACTTCCAACAATTCAGTTGCTCTTTACACATGCGAGCCATACACTATTCTTCTAGGCTCACAGTGGGAGAATGTCTTTGTGATTGACACTCACTACCTGCCCCTGTCGGTGGGTGGCAAAGCTACCGGCATAGTTAAATATTTCAACGGTCATGGAATTCAAATCAGTCGTGCAGGCCACTTGTACATGGTTGTGGCAACAACTTGAAGGAGCAGGAGTATTACCTGAATGTGCTCAGTCGCTGTCTATAATGCAACAATCTAGTGGATGGTTTTTAAGGTTCAACTATGTTGTTTGTTATAATAGCATTGTGAATGCATTGAATACCTATATCTGAAAAAGACATAGTAATCAGTAAACCAATACTACCATTAACGATGACGATATTTCTCTCTTGGGAAAAAAGTAAGCACAAAAAACTTTTAAGGCTGAAAAAAATTCAAAAATTGGGTGGATTACATTACTTTTTTTGTGTTTATGTATTAGTGTTCAGAGTCCGTATCAACAAGTCGGCGCAAGTCGTAGTACGAGAGGAGGAAGCTCTAGCAAGTCACCAAAAAACAACACTAAAAGCACGGTTTGTATAAACTTAGTATTTTATGTGTATAGAAACAAATGTATACTATATCAAAACACTATACTTTGCAAGAGTGCAGCGATATCGTGAAAGAAAGCTCCAGGGGTCTTATTTCATTTTTGACTTCTTGGACCCTTAATTGTTACTTGATTTACTTCAGAACGGAACTCAAAGCTTTTAGCAGCCAATAACAATGTCGTAATTTAGTTACTCACTGGATATACCAAGCTATAAAATGGTTATAGTACATCTTTTGCTTTCATTCTTTAGATATCAATCTCTTCTGATGAGGGCTGTACCATTCAAGTCCCAATGGCACAAGATAAATTGAAGTGAGTAATGAGTTATGTTACTATCAGTGAACAATTGATACGTGCATGTAGATATATATGTGTGCATAAAAATTTTATTCTTCACTAATACGGATTAGTGACTTAATATTCAATTTTGTGCCCCTTTCTTTTATCAAACAGAAGGGAAATCTTTGATGTAGATGAATCCAGTGATTGTGAAAAACTGTTCCAAGTATGTTTCATCAACAAAAAAGTACGTTAAAGACAAACTTTTTTTAAGCTGAGATAGAAAAATTTCCACAAATCAGTATGACCGCATGCAACGTAGTAATACATCATATAATATTTAAATTTTTAAGTCAGGAAAAACGTAGTAATTACTTCTTCATTTGTACAGTTTGCTCAAACTTTCATCCGTACTTTCATTCTATAACTGCACAGGTATGCACAGTTATACTCAGCCCCTGACATGGACGCGATCGGACTATAAACATTACAAAATCGTGTTCTCTCCAGGTGTGAGGTCGTTTCAGATGACGATTCAAGTAGCAGCAACGATCTAATTGGTTTACCAAGTTCTTCTGCACCGAGGTATTGCTGTAAATAAAGCTAATATTTTTCATCACACAAATAGCATGAGAACCCTAGCGGAAATTACTCTTTGTTTTTGATGAAGTATGCCGTTGGTCTTTTTCCTACTGGACTTGAGCAAAGGATGTCTTATACCGACATGAATTAGCTCCATATTCAAATTTCATCATGAATTTCAGAATTTAACTGATTTGGGAATTAACTCCAGAAATGGGAAGAACGTTGAATAAAGAGCAATCTTCACGATTTTCAGCTAATCAAGTACTATATAATATATTACAGCTTAAACAGTACTTGGCAGAAGTGTAATGAATTTAGTGAAATACTGATATGCCTGCGATCATTTGGCACAGCTGACTTGGTACACATGCGGTTGTAACGCAATAATGGTGTGATCAGTAATGAAATATTTCTCTGCCTCTGGCTGATTTCGTATATGAACAAGCAGCCTTTCGACAAGATTTGCTTGCTGTATATACTTGTCAAAGACAATAAAACAGCTGTTTAATACTGAATAATATGGGAAAGTTCTCTGATACATTATACGGCTCTACTTGTTTTTTTTATTGTATAGCAAACAGGATCAATACTACTGTGGTGACAATACCTTGCCTGTTTTCAAGTGGACAAACGAGTTGAAAAGTCCTTTAGCGGCGCACGGTCCCTTGCAAAACCAATCCCTCCAGAAGGTGTATGCCACAAAGTTCCCCAAAACGTTTCGCATAATGCTTGCTTCGTAATTAACGTCCCCTCCTTGAAATCCAAAAACGACTGGAAGTCTGATGACATGGGTGTGTGGAAGAATAATGGTGTACAACGTTACCAGTTCCTCGTTGATGAAAATGGACATTTTATTCATATCCACAAAGACGATGTTGTAAAAAGCAACCAAACATTGTCACTAAAACTGTATTTTAACAATTCCTCTTCTCCCGATCTCAACTAGTATGCATCGTATACAGAAGGTAAAGACATCAAATAAAACTTAATAGAGTAACTTTGTCAATGACAATTGCTCGTGCATCATATCACTCAACGAACATTTTTAAGATACGAACAAACAATCTTTACGATCTTAACATACTAGAAATTTATACATCATGTTTCCAGGCACCTGTGCACTCTCGCCTTGAGTAAACCGTGAACAAACCAGACAAGGCAGACAACCATTCGAGTTTCAAACGCAGGAAAGCTTTTGCCATGCCACAAAAAATTTTTTAAAATTACACAAGGAAATTTGCAGTAATTATACTGCACTAGGCACGAAAAGTTTTTTATAGACTCCAAACGCCATGTGAAATGAAATAAGGTGAACTTTTGAAAAATCAAAGTCAATGTGTGACTCGCTTTGGTTCAATTTTCGGTAGTGGGTTTGTCTTGCTTTTCATATGCATCCGATACAGTTAAATTGAATAACAAAAAGCACCTACTGCAAAGACATATGTTTGCCTAATTTCATTCTTTCTTCATTCGCAGAGAATCCTCACCTGATTCTACTGCAGTATTTGTTTAAAGGAGAAGAGCACCAAATGCATCCGGTTCACGGGAACTGCACGAAAAGTCATTCCTCTATTTACGCAAGAACCAAAGAAAGCACTGTGAAATCTTTAAAAAGGAAAGCTGCGATGCAAACACCTTCTTCTGCATACCACACTGTCCACAAAGAGCAAGGAGGTATTCTAAAGGCATCTTCATTGAGCGATCTGCCAAGGAATCGAGCGCAGGCGAAATATCATTGACGTGGTCATTCTATCCAAGGCAATTTCGACAACATAGATTCTTTGGTGATACTGCTGAAGCAATGCAAACGACAGCAGCTGCAACGGGACGAGCAACCATTCATCCGGGAAGTCGATGGTGCTCCTGAACTGAGGTGCATTCTTGGTTTTGATTGGCAGCTAGATGATGTTGTAAAATTCTGCACGGATCCAGGAAGAAATTCGATTTTTGGCGTTCATCCGACATTTCACCTTGGAAAATTCAACGTAACTGTGACCACATATTCCAATCTTAAAGTTGTCAACAGAGTAAGTGAGACACATCCAGCCATGATTGGTCCATTACTCCTGAGTCAAAAGAAGACATTCAACGCGTACAATCACTTCTTTACAAAGATTGTAAGCCTGAACAAAGACACGTGGGACATACTGGCATTTGGAATGGATGGAGAAGAGGAGCTGTATAAGGCCATATGATATAGCTTTCCACACGTATTACATCTGAGATGCTTTAGCCATTTCAAGGACAATTGTAAGCGCCAGCTACGATTATCCAATATTCCTGAGGAGAACCAGAAGGAATTCCTTCACGACATCTTTGGTCGAATAATTGGGGAAACGTGGGAGCAAGGTACTGGCATAAATTTATTTGCGCATTGTATGTTTTCATACGCCACATGCCGTAATAGCGAACTAAAGATTGTACGACATGAACTCGACAACACGGCCATTAAGAACGAGGTTAAAAACAGATTTCATTTTAAGAATTGAAGTACAAGCATTGAAAAAAGCAGTTTTGATGTCATAGAGGTGTATTTTATGACATCAATACAAGTTTATGACATTAATACAATACATTTCCAATGACTGTCTGTAAAACATTGCGTCGTAGAATCTTAATTAAACTGATGTTACGGGGAACTATATCCAAACATGATTTTTTGCACAAGGTCATTTTGAATTTGTGGAAGTTCAAAACTTGGTGCTGCAAGCTTTTGAGGCTGACTTACGATTTTCATTCCAAACAACCAATGAGCAAAAAATTCGTTACATTTTGCAGTCTAGTTGGCATACGCTATGCTTTGCGCAGGAAATCGTACTTGCAAGACATTCCGTTTAACATTGCCTTTAAGCTCGCTTATCTCTTTCCGAAATTGCCTGATTCAAAATCCATAAGATATTCATTAGAATAACTGTAACAATTAATTGTGAATCTGGCATAAGAAGTAGACTGAAAATTTTCACAGGACTTGTAGATTGCGAAAGTGAAGACGAGTTGACATCGAAATTACTCGCTCTAAAAGAGAAGTGGAACCAAGTAGAGAAGACGTATATTCCGAAAGACCAGGCACCAAGTTTTTATGACTACATTTCGGAAAAGATAAAGAAATAGTGGGTAAATTATAAGGATGAAAATTTTACAATGTACTGAACGTACAGGTACTGCCCTTTTCTGTTTTAGCTATGCCGCTGTGTGTCTTTTCATCGTCTACCTTCTATTCTTTCAGCAAGGCTAATCTCAAATCTGCAACGTGCATAGCCACGTTATTTTAAGTAAATCGTAATAATACGCACCAAATTTGATAAATCAAGTTTTACAGACACATTGTGTGCTTTTGTAGATTACAATGATAGTCGGATGCATGATGAAAAACGTTCGTTGTAATGCAGGATATGGTAACCCCCTGTCCCGTATTATAACAACATTCCAGAGTCGGCAAATGCCCTAACAAAATGTGCGGTGAATTTTAGAGAAAGTGAGATGACAAGCTTCTGCAAAAGCATGAGCGATTTGGTGCTACAGCAAAAGCAGGATGTAGATTCTGCAATTTTTAATACAGGTCCTTACTGGTTATCACCAGACTTTCTATCATTCAAAGCGCCTGAGAGTAGATTGTTCAAGATGTCCATGAAGCAGCGAGTAGATCATCTGTAAAGGTTATGCAATTCAACTATGACTGGCACTCTTAACAATGACGAGGAAACTTGGAATGCAACAGAACCGCTGTCGACACCCAATGTAAAGCTTTCTGTAAACCTAGTTAGTGCTGGCGTGATATCTGCGCCCGACGAGATTCTAGCTTCAATTGCTCAAAAGGCAGAAAATCTTCTGGGCAGTCCACAAGCTATTGTGTCCGCTCCTGGTTCTACTGATAACAGAACTTACATTGTGGAGAGTGAAACTTCTGTAAAACCACTCTATGTTTCACTGGCAAAAAATGGTAAAGCAACATGTGATAATTGCCCCAGTTGGAAGTTACTTAAGTTGTGTTCTCATGCGGTCGCTACAGCTGAAAAATGTGGATGACTTGCAGATTACGTGAGTTGGCATAAGAAGAAAGGCCCTAATTGCATAAACATAACAAGTTATGTGACGTGTGATAGTGGAAACGACGCAGGGAAAAAGGTGGAAAGGCATCAACTGCTAGACGAAAAGGAGGCCGAACAGGAAAAAGACCACCAGTAACGAATATAGTGAATCGACCACTTCCATCCATGAGTGAAACCCCCAGACCTCCCTTTTAAGAATGTATATCCCAAATACCATTACCACCTAGATCCATCAACCCACCTGTGACTTTACAGCCCTTGTTGCAACCATCCTTCCACCCACCTGTGACCTCAGAATCTCTGTTGCAACCAACAATAATTTGTGATGCTATTAGCATTTTAAACCCTTTGCCCCTGAACCCTGCTACGGTGGAATTCATATTTAGCCTACTGCAACTTTGTCCTCATCTCGTTCGATCCTGTTTTGGTTGTTCACAAACTTTGAATCCAGATGGCGTATAATCGCTTGTTCACCCTATGATATAGTTGTCATATCCAGAATGCAGAGACCATTTTGATCTTCTTCAACAGGTGAGCTAAAGCAGAAAGAGGGTAATGTGTATTTCCACGTAAATGTGAATTGCATTAGAAGGAAACAACCTTGTTATGATCCACGAAGGACAGTTTGTCCACAATGGCTCATGAAACATTTAACAGCTGAGCATAATCATTTTTTACAATCGTTTACTCAGTCTATGTGAACAACAAACTGTAACTTTGGGGATAAACTTCTATTTTCAAATCAAGCAGTTTTGAGGCCAGTTTAGCTCAAAAACATAAGATGTTGCAGAACTTAATAACGACCGTGTTTTATCCCCTCATCTGCGTTTTATCCCCTCACCCGGGTTTTATCCCCTCATCCGTGTTTATCCCCTCATCCGTGTTTTATCCCATCATCTGTGTTTTATCCCCTCATCCGCGTTTTATCCCCTCACCCATGTTTTATCCCCTCATTTGTATCTGTGCCATCTGTATCCGCGTTTTACCCCAATCCCCATACCGTCTGCAATAATTCTCAGTTGCAAATTTACCAATGCTGCACATACAGTTATCACTGAGTCAATGTATGATTTCATTGTCAGAGGGATAACAACGCTTATTATTCCAAAAGACTTCAGCTTTGTATTATTCTTTCATCCTGAATTCGTTTTGCTGCCACTCATCTTGTCATGGTGCTTGAATGAGCATTTAGGTGAAATGGCATTCCATCGTGGAATGCCATTTCACCTGGCATTCCATCATTCACCTGGTGAAATGGCATTCCATCATTCCATGATGGAATGCCATTTCACCTAAATGCTCACTGCACACCCAATTTTAAAGTTTTTTCTCTGAAATTTGGTATGCATGAAGAAAATACTTTGCTAAAGTATGTGACTTGGTTAAAATTATGAATTCTTGAAAACGGTTCTTGCTGCGTGGTGTGTTTGATAAAATGGTGTGCTTTGCGTCATGAGATTTGCTCGCCTCTGATTTAACTGCAAGGGTTTTCAAATATCATATTTCCCATCTCAAATGATCAAAGAGCAAAACCATGCTTGCATTTTTTCACAACTATTGTACTTGATTTGATATTTAGCAAACAAGATGACCCATTGAAAATTTGAAAAAAATGCTAGAACAGATGCCCATAACATGAAAAGTATGCTATTCCACAAAAAACGCGAACATGGTTTTGCTCATTGATTATTGTTCAACTCTGTGGCAAAGTTTAGAAGGAATCAGATAAAACGTGTGTGGAGCATTTCTATTTTTGTGGAGACGATCTGAAAATATTTTGTCTGTAAAAGACAAAAAGAGATTTGGTGGGTTTTGTTCTGACGGTGTCATTTCCTCCGCCCACTATTATCATTTTGGATTGTAAGCAATTCGTAATTCAACATTTCCAGAAGGTGTTTGGCAAGTATTTCTCGGTCAATTCCCAGTGTCATCAACTCATTAGCAATATACAGTCAAATACCTGGAAGAAACGAAATTACTAACATGCCACCCAAGCGCAAACGTAAATGTACCAAAGCTTCAGAACTATCTGATTTGCCAAACGAAACTGCAGTAGAAACATGGTGGGTGTGGAAGCTGGAACAAGCAAGGATTCAAATGGCAGAAGTGCAAATGACACCAAAGAAGTTCTTCTTGAGGATACAAGAGCTATTGCATATGTATAGTATTTTTGATTTATCAATTTCGAACTTCCTGTTTTGGTAAATATTGAACCGCTAAATGCTACAATATTTAATATTATTTTTAAAACACAGGTTCAATGGTGCAGCCTTCATAAGGTATTTGGAAGAAGGTGTAGCTAATTGTCAGATAAGGGGGAAGCCACCAAGGAAAATTCGCTATGCCTATTACTGTCAATGGGCACATGCTTTGCTGGTGTGCTAGATAAAGTGAATGTTTTCAATGTAAAATTTTGATGTAATTACTTAACGGCATGTTTTGTAGCTCTTCAACAGTGAAAAAACATTGGTGGAGAGGATGCTGAATGTGGTTTTCCATGTCAAGTACTAAACTTTGTTAGACAAATTGCTGCAGGTGATGTGAAAGGTGAAATTAGAGAGGTAAATATGTTCAAAAGGTTTTATGCCAATGTAGGAGATTCATCGTGAGTCGAGATCACCATACGTAACACTACACCTACAGTGTAGCACACACGATTGACACAAGCTAAAATATTTTGGCCTATTACAACAGCAGTTATACTTATCATTGTCACTTCATATTGCACTGGTTTTTTCAATTCACTTGAAGTCAACTTTTGCTATAGGCTACCTAGTGAATGTGTTTAAGTAATAAACGTCGCTTTACAGTTTATACAATGTGTACAGGCACGGCCTGTACTTTTCCTAAAGTGGGTGTTCACTCAACTGAATTTTATGCCATACTTGAATTGGTTTTATTCTAACAAACAAATTTACAACATATTACAAATTGCCACCTAAGGCTTTACGAGTTAACATATCATGAAATCAAATACATAGACACACAAATACAGGGAGTGATATCCTGACTTACCGAATGTCGAGGTACATAACGTTCGTAGTAGAAGTGGCTCAAAATTAGCTGTTGGCCACACCCCAAAATCTTGCCTTCGAGGGTACAAAGTTCACACGTTCTTTCTTAAATTACGCTGACCACTAAAGGTCCTAGGGTGCTAATGATAAATTATTCATTATTCAATTAAAGCAATTACGCCTTAACATGGTCCCCCCGTTAAACGATTTACGAAATCGTTCAATATTTAACATTGTTTAGCTGGCTGTTTCCAGAAGACAGAGCTTTGTAACAGGTCTCAACAGTGTTGAAGAATTCGTCTTTACCTCTGCTGTTCGCACCAGACCATCTTTACCAGGGTATAATTTTGTAATACGTCCAAGACTCCAGTGACTTGGTTGAGTGATATCAACAACAAGAACAATGTCATTTGGGTTTAGGTTTCTCTTAGGTGATAACCACTTTCTCCTTGCTTGCAATAAGGGGAGATACTCACGAAGCCATCGGGTCCAAAATTGATTTGCCAACACTTGTGCTCTCTTCCATTGCTTGCGGGAAGAAATTTCTGACTCTTCGAATATACCCAGCGGGATTGCCAAACCTTGTAGTTGCTAGAGAAATAGGCTCGGTGTCAGTGCCTCAAAGTCATGGGGGTCGTCACTGCTCGCGCATAAAGGGCGGGTATTTAGGATGCCGACAACTTCAGCGAAGAGGGTTCGTAAAGTTTCACGGTCGATAAAGGCATGTGGGTGACCAAGAATGCCTTTCAGAGTTTTTCAAACACTTCGGATCAGCCGCTCCCACACGCCCGACATATGGCTTGCAGTTGGAGGCTGAAAATGCCATCTCTGAAACGGTTGAAAATGCCACTCCATACCTTTCTCATGAATAGACTTGGTGATTACTGCTTGGTTCCACCTTTTCTTTGCCATTCTTAACTCTTTCTCTCCACCAATAAAATTAGTTCCATCGTCGCTCCAGATTTTTTTAGCAGCTCCTCGTAACGAAATAAAACGTCTGAGTGCCTGTAAGAAGGAATCTGTTTCCAAGGAACCAACATCTTCGATGTGAACAGCTCTCGTGACAAAACATACAAATATGCAGCCGTAAATTTTTTGAGAACTACGTCCTCGTTTTACGTAAAAGGGACCAAAGATATCCAATCCTGTAAAGGTAAATGGTGGTTCGTACGGTGTTATTCTGGCAGCAGGTAGCTCACCCATCATTTGTGTCATTGGTGCTTCATTTTGTCTGCGGCAGGTCACACATGCACGGAAAATCCGACGCGTTAATGCTCGGGCGTTTAGAATCCAGTAGTGCTGTCGCATCACTGACAATACATGCTCGCGACCGGCATGCCCCAGGACGTGGTGATAATAACAAATAATCAGTTTAGCAATGTGATGTTGGTTGGGAACGATCATAGGAGTAATAGCGTCAGACGTTATTGGATTGGTGCATGTCTCAAACGGCCACCGATGCACAGGACGTCATCTTTTAAAACTGGAGAGAGATTAACCAGTCTACTGCTCGACTTAATCTTCCTTTTGGATCTTAAAGCTAAGAGCTCATCACAAAAGTATTCTTTCAGGACAAACTTTAAGATTAGGCGTGCAGAATTTTGCATTTCATTCAAAGTAATTTGGGGTGAAGATGAAGGCGTTGATTGATGTCGGACAAATTGTACAAACCGGATCAACCAGGAGACATATCTTACTAACTTTGACCAGGATGATAAACGTTGCAACAATTGGGAAAATGCTGAGTCCGTGGAAAAGGTACTTTGACACGCTCGTTCTTTCAATACCTCTTGGTCGTCTTCCAGAATCTCGGCGATTTTCAACTGTGGCCACTGGTCGACATCTTGATAGAGGAATTCTGGTCCTGACCACCAACGACACTGGGACAGGAATGCTTCAAGTGGTAAGCCCCTAGAACCATCATCAACTGGATTGAGCTTTCCGGGAACATAGCGCCACTGTTCTGGTTTGGTGTGTTCATGGATCTCTTCAAGTCGTGTAGCAACAAAGCGATGAAATCGTTTATTCTCATGGTTAATGTGCTGCAAAATCGTTGTAGAGTCAGTCCAAAACACAACATTGTTAGTATCCCAGTCAATTTTGGATTGCACTAAGTTACTCAGTCGCACTGCCATAACACTCGCTAACAGTTCCAGTCTGGGAATAGTTGGCCGTTTATATGGAGAGTTACGACATTTTCCCATCACGAAAATACAGTCAACTTTACCTTGATCGTCAGTGATCATCAAGTAAGCAGAAGCGGAATAAGCTACCTGGCTGGCATCACAGAACAAGTTAAGCTCGATGTTCTTGAAAGTGAACTTAGCCACAAAATAACATCTGGAAAATTCTGATCTTTGAGAGTTGTGAAAGCGATTGAAGCCAGTTTTCCCAAACTTCGAGCTCCCTTTGATGTATTTCTTCATCCCAACCGATCTTTTGGCGCCAGAATTCCTGTAGAAGCACTTTGGCGAGAAGGATAAATGGGGCCAAAAACCCGAGTGGGTCAAATAAGGAACTAACAATGGAAAGGATTCCGCGCTTGGTGAAAGGTTTGTTGGTTTTGATGGATGAGACATAAAATTCATAATTTTCAGCATCCCAGCAGAGGCCCAAGGTATGGTTAATGGGCAATTTATCTAAATCCAAGTCAAGGGCTGGTGTTGCTCTCTCTTTTGCTGGAATTTTACTCAAAACTTCTTTACGATTACTCATGAACTTTGTTAGTCGAAAACCTCCTTGTGCAAGGAGATCGATTAGCTTTAGAGCCAACTCGACAGCCTTTTCAACTGTTACTGTAGATTTCAAGACATCGTCCACATAGAAATTTTGTCGCACTACGTCAGCTATGTTTTTACTGTATTTGGATTCGTTGTCGTCAGCCGTTTTTAGCAAGGCTTTGTTGGCACAACATGGCGATGATTTAGCGCCGAATATGTGAACGAGCATTTTGAACTCTACTGCTGGTCTTTGAATGTCACCATCCCACCACAAAAACCGCAAAGCATCACAGTCTTCTGGTCGGACCCTTACCCGATAAAACATCGCCTCCATATCTGCAATTAGAGCTACAGGATCTTGTCTATAACAGATTAATATACCGACCAGGCTGTTTATCAAGTCAGGACCTACAAGGAGCTGGTCGTTTAAAGAAGTGTTTCTGAATTTTGAGGCTGCATCAAACACAGGGCGCACTTTTCCGCGTTTGTGGGGGTTCACGACTGGATGATGAGGCAGGTAACAGATTTTTTCTCCCATGGTTATTTCTTCTTTCTTTGTAAGTTGCTTGGCGTATCCTTTGTTAATGTAGTCATTCAAAGCCACAATGTAACCTTGTTTTAGTGAAGGATCACGTTCAAGCCATCTTCTTAGTTGTCGCAGGCGTAATTCAGCAACCATTCAATTGTTAGGAAGATGAGTATCTTAGTTTTTCCATAGAAGACCTATTTTGTAATGACCGTCTACCTTAGTGAACGTTTCTTCAATCACCTTTAGTGCTCTTCTATCTTGAACGGAAGAGGGTTTTGAGTCGTTCCGAGTAATACCAAAGGATTCTAGTTTCCAAAAGGATTCTACTTGCTTGTTAAGGGTAAAATCGCCCTCTTTGATGCATACGTTGTAAACAGCAGATGCATTCATGGTGGATCGTTGCAATTCGTTTATATTGCCAATTCGACCCAAGATTGAATGCCCCAAGCAAGAACATATTGCTACAGGAGCTTCCGGTCCGTCGTGCCGTACGTCGAGGGGTATAAAAGCTTCAGGAATGTTGGTGCCAATAATGAGGGAAATTTTTTTCCGTTCAACGTCTGGGAAAGGGATATCTTGAAAGTGATGCCATTGTGATCTGTCATCGAGGACATGCTAATGACGCAAAGGAATTTGCAGTTCCTTACTACACCAGGCATTTGTTAACTCCAGACGTTCTGGGTTTTCATCGATTAACAACTCTATTGATAAGTTTACTTGCTGACCATGCTGTAGATCGCTTTCCTTGCTGACAGTAGAAACCATAAGCTTGTCAGAACGTCCTGAAATGCCAAGTTGTTTAATTAGCGATGGATCCACCAACATTATTTCTGATCCTGAATCAAGCATTGCATATGTGGTTGTTACGACTCCACGTTGGCCGATAACCCAAACTGGAATAACTTGCAACAGAACAGCATTAAATGTCTCCGACGTTGCCGTATAACTTTCAACAGTGGGAATGTCACCATCTTCATCTGCCTTCTTCTTGACTTGTGACTTTGGTTTGTGTAGCACTGTATGGTGTGATAAACCACAACATTCGACTTTACACTTAAACTTACTTGAGCATGATTGGACATTATGTTTTGCTCTAACTCCTGATCACATAACTGGGTTGCTCTTTAGACAGTTGTAGCACAGTCCCTTTTTCTTTGCCAACTCAAATCTTTCTGGCCGGGTTTTCTCTTTGAACAGTTCACCACGATATATTGAGTGAGTCGAAGAGCAGCAGGGACAGGGTGATGGTTGAAAAACTTTGTTAGGATCTTCTTTATTCTTTCCACCAAGCCTAGTTGCAAACGTACCAAGCTTCATAGTCCTGCCACTCTTGCCTTTTGGCATGGTATTATCTTTTGTTATGTTGACACGATGGTTAGCAATGATTGCCCATTTGTCAAGAAAACTTGCAAAGTCGCTTAATGTTGGGAATCGTTGTTCTTTGGCCTCCAGATCGTGCGCTAATGTTGCAAACTTTTTTTGTAAATGCCTCGGTAATCGATGTGACATCTCGACCAAATTTCCTTGATTAACTTCAGTTGAGCAGCCCAATGATTTCAAAGTCGCATTTGTGCTCGCTACGTTATATGCAAACTTTCGTAATGCTGTTTGGTCTTTGATGGCAATGGGTGGTCCCTTCGTCAAGCCGTCTACAATGGAGTTTACGGTCAAATAATTTCTTCCATATCTTTGTTCTAGAATTTGCATCGCTTTGTATACGCCACCTTCGACTGCTTCATAGCTTCTTACAGCTTCTTTAGCTTCACTGTCTAAGAATTGTAACAATGGCAACATAAGCCGTCTCTGTTCATGATACGTTTTTCAAATCGTTGCTTAAATACTGGAAATTCGCTTGGTAAACCGGAAAACTTATCGAGCTGTATAGCAGGCAGATTTTGACTTGATACCAACCTTGGTTGTACCAATGTTATGCCTTCCATAGCTGATGCTACTGCATTTAACGCATCTGCATTCTGGTTGAGAGTAGTTGAATTCACTGGTCCAGGAGCTTAAGACGCCCTCGAATTGACGAATGTTGTATTTCTTACACCACTTTCTGAAGATGTTCTAACAATGGGTCTAAACTCTTGGTAGCCTCCACTGCTAGATAATGACCAGGTGGGCGACAAAACCTTAGAAACGGGATATTTCGTTTCTGGAGCTGGAAACTTTTGAGAATAAGCTGAGGGTTGGTAAGTTGATCCTCTGTGTTGCGATGTACAATTAAAAGAATCCAAGTCATTTGTTCTGAGTTTTTCTTGTTCAAGGCGTAAAGGGGTAGGTTGCCTTTTCAATGAATCTAGAGGACTTGGCTGATGAGCTGAAAATTCGGGTGACTTCGTCTCTCGAAGGGCTTTCTAGCTTCTTGCATTTACGTCAACGGGTGGAGAGGACACAAGGTGAATTTTGTTTCGTGGAGTTGAAACAGGGTATGTTGATTTATCTTGAAAAGGTTCTTCGATTGGGAGATCCTCTGTATATGGAGGCACGATCTTATCTTCATAAAGGTAAGTAAATGGTATATCGCCTGTTTGTTGTTCATAGATCTCGCCTTTGTCATCCGAGACCAAATCCATGTCAATCACTAGGTTATCATCGATTTTCTCCTGTAGTTGCGCTTCCAGATTTATTAGAGCAGCTCGTTGGCGTGCTTCAGCAAGTTTTCTGTCTGTTTCTTGTTTTAATGCTTCCAATCTTCTCTCCCTTTCAAGCTCTTCCAGTTTTTGCTGACTTGCAAGTTCTCTTTGCCTTTTTACTATCTCATGAAGTTTGATTTCTCCTTCAATCATTCGACGTCATTCTTTTTTGGCCATACGCAAGGCCAAGTGTGCTTTCGCTGCCTGGACTCTCTTTTCCTGTACTGACAATCTTGAGGAAAATTCCAATGCCCTCGAAACACTTGATCTGTGTGAAACTACAGATTCAGCATATTCTCCTTTAACTGGGCTTTTCAAGCTGATGTCAGGTACATAACGATTAGACGAGATTGCTGCATAATTATGCAGATATACAGCGACACTTTGCAACAATGCAGTCATTTCTTCATATGTTAAACTAAATTGTTCAGCTGCTTCGTTAAACGCCGTGCTACCCGAAGTTAGCAAAGACATATATCTATTGTGCGAGTTTTCAAACTTTTGCCATGCTTCTCTATAACATTCGTTTAAAATTTGAACTGTCTGTGCATTGTGCGTATCCAGTAAAAGAGCCTTTATTTGACTGCAAACTCGAGTAACTGCTCCAAGAAACCTGGCTCTTGTCCTTTTTAAGGAGTTAATTTTTTCATTAAGTGCCCCACTAGGTATATCTAGGCCACGTTGCCTTAGTCCTCTCTGAGGGTCTTCGCCATCAGAATCCATTTTGACAATAAATTAAATGCTCAAGTTCGTAAATTTGATTTATCAATTGTCGAATAGCTTCAGACAGCTCAAATTTCATGCGCCCAGTCAAATTCATCAAACATCATACCTGCATCGCCAGGAATCTGTCTCGATAACCACCAAATCACGATTCTTGCAGTTTCGATGTTTTCGTCTTGAACATTTGAATAAACTATGTACAGGCACGGCCTGTACTTTTCCCAAAGTGGGTGTTCACTCAACTGAATTTTATGCAATACTTGAATTGGTTTTATTCTAACAAACAAATTTACAACATATTACAAATTGCCACCTAAGGCTTTATGAGTTAACATATCATGAAATCAAATACATAGACACACAAATACAGGGAGTGATATACTGACTTACCAAATGTCGAGGTACATAACGTTCATAGTAGAAGTGGCTCAAAATTAGCTGTTGGCCGCACCCCAAAATCTTGCCTTCGAGGGTACAAAGTTTACGCGTTCTTTCTTAAATTACGCTGACCACTAAAGGTCCTAAGGTGCTAATGATAAATTATTCATTATTCAATTAAAGCAGCTACGCCTTAACACAATGTATGTGATTTATTTAGGATGCATTCCCTGTATCTTTAAAGATGTTCTGCGAGGTGATGAACTTGCCACATGCATAAAGTAAAGTTGTAAATGTAATTTTATGTAAATAATATGTATGATATGCTGATATGATATGATATTGTGATCGTGTATGATATGCTGGTTCTAACTAAAGGTCCAATTCCAAATGATTTTCCAGTTGAAATAACTGCTTATTGAAGACAACATCTAAAACTGTCATGTATTGGGATTATTTACAATGCATATTCATCATTAACTTTCACAGTATAATACAAAATAATTAGACACATGCATGACATCATTGCATAAACGTTTGACGATTCTACTCTTCAATGTAGCACAATTAGTTATCGTACAGAAAAAACTGCTACACCACTTAAGTTTTTTTCTTTCCCTTTCATTTGCTTTTTTTCCTTCTGTTGCTACAGTGGGCAATGTGTTGCTACTTTCACCATTAAACTTGGGCGACTTGTACTGCACTCCCTCTTTATGCATGAAGGGATCAGCTTTATTCGCTTTTTGTCTTTTGTATTTTTTTTCTTCGCTATTTAATTGCCGACTTCTCTTTGTATTCTGCAGTGTTTATTCTTTTCCTGTCAATATTCTTCCACGTATTTGTAATTTTCTTATCAACAGCTAGGTCTATCTTCGGTAGCAACTGTGAGTACTTTACTTCCATTCCACTGTTGAACAGCAGGCAGCCAAGACTAACAGCTAAGGTAGTTTCATGAGGAGAATTGTACTGTTCTTTGGGGGCAATCCCCCAAATAACATAGTGAAGTGACTCATTTGGGTTTTGAGTTACACACCTTTCACAACCAGCGAGAAAGTTTTAATCACCCAAGCGATCGAAAACTGGTTTGATCACCTCAACAATGGCAGGGGTAAAAGCAGCCTTTATGGGTTGATGCAATTTAGTATTATTTGCAACATCTCTTTGGTATGAGCACCACGAATCCTTTCCTACTGGACAAAAGGTATGCTGTGGGTTCTCGTCAGTACTGGCATAATGGTACATAATTGCTTTGGTCGCTTTAGCCATTGCCTTTTAATCACCTTTATTTTGCCAAATACACAGGCCATAAAAACTCTGGACAGCTATGAAGAAAGCACGATGAGCTTGTACAATTTTTTGAAAATTATGGATGTAGTAAACTTGAGGCAAAGAAGCAATCGTTTTCAGCACTTCTTCCCAAACTGACAAATGAGCTAAAAGACGTTTATTTGGACCACTTATAGTGGATGTCACAAATTAAGAAAAATCCTGTGCATAAAATGATTATGGAAACTAAAAAAAGATTTCTTCAAGACAATTCTTTGGATCCTGATGAAGCTATGGAAGCTGCTGTTGACTGGCAGAATTTCTCTTGGAACGTCTATTAGAAGATAGACAGCAATTCAATGGCAGTGATGGTGATGATGATGATGATGATAGTGAAGCACATTAATGACTGAAACATGAATTACACTATCATTAACAATGTGTTAAAATAAGGCAGTCTCAGTGAAAAATGCAAAAGCTAGACAATGTGCTAAATTGCTGTAAAATTGTTCATAAAAAAAAAGAAAAAGTTATCAGTTTCAGTTAGGAAATGAAATTGTATACAGAAACTATGACGCCTTCTAGTTTTGATTCAAGCCCTACTCGAAAAGAAATTAATTGGATGAAAAGGATAAATCACCATGAAAATCTACCCTTCAAAGCACTATAATTAACTACTGAAGTGCCATAGCATATTTAATCAAGTACTTCAAGCACAAGAGTACCTTCAAGTACTCTTGAAGGCTAAATGATGCACAAAAATATTGAGAAATTCATTGCACGAATGGGAATGCTCAATAAATTATTAAACTTACACGCACAAAAAAACTTTATAAATGATTACAACAGCACGAAAGTATATGTTTACTCCAACTATAGATTAACATGTCAAAAACAGGAAGTTATTATCAGTCTCAAACCTGACATGAAGAGAAATTAATTTGTTGAGAATGATAAAACATTATAAATGTTTACCTCACGAAATTAAGAAGGCTTTTGATAAACACATAGAAAAACAAGAAAATTGCCACATATGCTTGGATAAAATAAATTTTGGTACAGCTAATAATAGAAACTCATCATTACACAAGCACATTTCTATGACGTACATTGAACATTCAACCGCATGTATGCCTTTGCGGTGTCATATGGAAATTGATGCAAAATTCCAGGGTAATCATGAAGATGAGCCATTGAAAGTATTATTGAATGACTACAAAAAACGAGGAGGGAATTGTGAAGGGAAACTATGGCGTCTTGTAGAGCTGACTAAAAGCCTACATGAAGAGAACTTTATTTGTTGAGAATGATGAATCCCCATAAATGTCCACCGCACAAATTTAGGTATGCTTTTGATAGAAGTATAGAAAAAGAAGAACAAACTGCACCCACGAACAATTTAAGTACAATATCAGTATTCGTTTGAGGTATACACCATGTATTTTTATTATTGCAAAGCTTTCGGTCCGTTAGCCCAGACCTTCATCAGTGCAACTAACTTGAAACGATTG
>JAOBYK010056683.1:0-21256 GCA_025434845.1 Phenganax subtilis | reverse complement strand
TAAACACATTGGGCAAATTTTGGCATGAAAATTTGATTGACAGCTTTTAGCTCATTTGCATAAAAGGGGGCGTGGCCAAAATGTCCCAGAACCCTTAATTTCACTCTACTGTTATTTTACTGGGTCCCATTGCGTAAGACACCTTCACTACGTTTTAACAGTGAATTTGCAGTTAAAAAGTAGTGAAATCTTGAATACGCGATTTTGGGTGGTTGATGTTCGAACTTAATTGTAGTCAAATTCATGTACGTATTTGTACAACTGGTGTTAGCCTTTGACATGCTACTGTTTGCCAATCACCAGTAGTATTAACAAAACATTTTGGAGGGAAAAAAGAAGTGCGGTTTTAGCAGCATTTCTTGGCAGCAAAAAACCTCATATATATGCAAATATCGTTAGCACTACTTTTTCTACTTGTGTTTTATGTGAAAAGCGATCAGCTGAAAAAAGAATAGTGTATAAACTAAAAGAGCTTACCCCGATAAAGTGCACTACGTTGCTGCAGAGCTTTGGCGCCACA
Organism: Phenganax subtilis; assembly: GCA_025434845.1. Taxonomy (NCBI): domain Eukaryota; kingdom Metazoa; phylum Cnidaria; class Anthozoa; order Malacalcyonacea; family Clavulariidae; genus Phenganax; species Phenganax subtilis. The sequence continues at coordinate 20,736 of JAOBYK010056683.1, read as the reverse complement.
TTCAATATATGAACTCGACACATAATTTGATTAGTAATTTTTCCCTCGTGCTACTAAGGAGTCGATAACGGACCTGCATATGGACATCCGGGATGAGAAATAATGGTTCCAAAATGCGACAGAGGATTTCCAAGTCCGTGAGCAATTTGAATGTGCCAGTCGTTGCATTAAAATGTACTAATACTGTACTTCAAAAATATAGCCAACTGTACGTAAGAGTAATTTTTGCTATTAAACTATATGTTTCATTTAAACTTTCTTCAAGCCTTATGAAGGAGTTTCAGAATTTTACCTGCAACAAATGATACTAGCTCAATGGTAGGTTTCCTTCTTAACCAGAATTTTCACTGCTTTGTACTATTTTATTTTCTAATATTTGAGATAGGAACCATTTTTCCTGGCACCTTAGAGTTTTTGTTGTATAAAGTCTTAAAACATTGCAATCGCCTTGACGTCACGTTATCTCTCCGCAAATTAATCAACTGTTCAGTGGCAAAGCACTGAATCAGCACTGCAGGGCATCCAACACGATATATCTTAGAGACTATATGTAGCTGTTACTTCACAAAAGACTGTCATCAACTGTATCATAATTATTAGGCGCAATAAAACACTATTATTCATTAATAGTAACAGAAACTTAGTCTGGTTACCATCTATATAGCCTTGTTTGACAATAACCATAAAATATTGAACATTCTACACACCTGGGGTAGATCATCGATTCCCAGTTTGTAGGCAAACATTGATCTCGTTAAAAGATTTGTAATTTGCAAAGCCAAAGCTGCTCTGTAACGATCTTTACTGTTGACTAGATAACGAACCTTGAATAAAAAAAACATACACAGGCTAAATTTCAAGAAAAGTTAGGTATGATCACTTCCGTTTGAAAAGAGTAAAATGTCTGGCATTTCACTAAGGAAAACAGTCTATCATTAATTGTAGTAAAATATTTTTGTAAGGGTACATTTGAGTGCCTTCTCAATAAATGAGTTAAGCAACTTGTTCACACACACAATTAACTGAGCCACTGACCACGTTTCTGATGTTTATTGACCTACATATATGGATTTGAGCGCTGTTTAAGATCTGGAGGCCAGAGCAGTAGAGAGCATTCAAGTGAAGAGGAAGTAGTCTGATGAGCCACATGCGTTAAAAGCTGAGAACAGAAGCCAGATGAAGGAGGATCCAGACAAAGATAGAGTAAAAGAGCAAGGAGCTAGAAGAGTAAGAGACAAAAAAAGACAAGAATCGGCACGTCCGAGGAGCTAGAAAAGTGAGAAGCCAAAAGAGTGAGAAGTCAAAAAAGTGAAAATCTGGGGAAGTGTAGAGCCAGAGGAGTGAGCATTCTTTGAATGAGATGGCATAGGTTTCAGGACTGTACTAGTAAGAAGCTGAAGTAATGAGAAGCCCAAAAAGTGAGTAGCTAAAAAGTGAGAAGCCAGAGAAGTCAGAACTGAAGGAGTGAAGAGTCTGAGATCTGAGGAGCAGAAAAAGTGAGCAGCCGAGATGAGGAGGAGCATCAGAACGACCTTGCAATTTGACATCACCACCAGAAAGAAGAAGAGTATGAATTAGCACAAAGATGAGAATCAGCATTAGTATTATCATCAACCCAACAGAGCATCAGCATAAGTAAGAATATGAACTTGAGGATGGAAATCAGCATGAGAATGACCATGACCATGAGTACGAGCATGAGTAAGGGATTCAGCATAAGGAGCATCAGCATGAGATCAGCAAAAGTATCACATGAGGATGAGAACCGGCATCATCATGAAACGCATATAATGTTTCATTAGCAAGGAATCAGCAGGAGGCGAGGAATAATATTAACACGAGGATGAGGAGCAGCCTCAGCATTAGCGTCAGCATGACGATGAGCGTCAGAAAAACCAATCAATGAACAAGAGAATGCTACAAATTAAGTAACCATCTCAAAGAGTTGAAACATCCACAGACAAGAGCTAAATGGCATTTCCCAAGACATGAAAATAGTCATTAGCTCTTTAGTCTGCATCAGAGATGACAGGGATGATTTTCTTAGGTCAAACAGATGTGTAAACTATGCTGCATTTTTGCCGTTCGTTTTCCCAACATCTTGCCAAAAAAACTATCAAACCGCACGATTTTGGTTAAGTAACCATATCAGTGGAGTAAATCACAGACTGTCTGACATTCATGATTCTGGACTTCCTCAGGACTAATAGGAGTTCGAAATAGAGAGAACAAATGCTTGGAATGCTAAACCAAGAAACAAAAAAGAGCAACTCAACGTAGGTTTCTTCAGCCCAACATTCAATTGAAAATGACCATGCAAGCAATCCCTAATGCCCCTGTTGAGTATGAGCATCACCATGAGAAAGTACAAGCATGAGGAAGAGCATTGGCATATGAAGGTGAGCATAAGCATGAGAAAAAAAATTCGCATGTGGAAGAGCATTAGCATGAGGAACAGCATCAACTTGAGGATGCGGAAAAGATTCACCATGAGCATGAGGATCTACATGAGAATGTGTGAGTATGTGCATTTATAAGAGCATCAGAAAGTGAAAAGTGATTGATTAAGAGAGTGCAAAGCTACAAAGACGAGAAGCTAGAGAACAGAGGAGCATATGCAGCAAAGAGCTTAAGGAGAAAAGGCAAAAAAACTGAAAAGTAAAAGATGAGCGAGGACGAAAATTTTGGAACCAGAGAAATAAAGAGCCAGAGGAGTGAGGGGCTCGAAAACTTGGGAGCTGTAAGAGAAGTTCCAGAGCATGTTATATGCCATTAATGTCTCAACATGCTTCTCAATCATACGAAGCAAAGAAGACACTGCATTATGATTTTCAGATATATATGAGAAATTTCTAGATGACAAATTTTCTGACACGTTTCACCTAATAAATACAGCTCAAATATTTTCAGTAAAAAATTTGCGGTATTAAATTCAACGGACCCTCAAAATACATACAAGTTTGAGTGCATTTACCATGATTCATGTGAATTTGGAGTAGAAAGATGGATAGGCATGTTATAGACATCAAATTTCTATTGAATTTCTCTTTCTTCAGATGATTTTGATATTCAAAGAAACCTCAAGTTTGCCTAAGTATTTATATTCTGAATATTAAAAGAGAAATCGGTTTGTTGAAGTTTAGTTTTTGTTTAAAAAAAGAATTTACATAATAACAGCGAAGTAAAAGTGAAAAAAAGTTGAGCTGAAATTCATAGCTTTAAACAGGATTTAGCCCGATACACATAAGAAGAAAGCCTGACTTACTTCATCATGAATGCTGATACAAAATCTTCCATCTATTTCACACTCAGTAAATAGCCATTTCATGCAGACCAGCATGAGATGAAGATAATCCACTGCAGAAGACTGCACCACCCAGTTAATTCGACTGGTAATAAACTACAAAATAGGTAAAGATGTAACAAAAACCTTGATACAGGAAAGCTATTTAATTAAGACAAATGTGAGTTTGGACTGATACACTACATAAATATCAAGATCTAAACAAGTAAAGCATGTCCAGTACAAGGATGAAAGATTTACGATGGCTTTTGTGAGTGTTGTTTTGGCCCCTTGTTCTGACAAAACGTTCGCACTACATATTGATATTGATTTTGATTCAAGTTTAATTATGATTTCAAAATAGAGGTAAATTTACTCTCTATCCTACTAGCATTGTAGTTCCACAGATATGAGGCTGCAAATGCCCCCAAAACACTAGGTTTTATACGCTTGGGTATTAACATGCATCTCTAATAGCGTGACACCAGGCTGTGAGTTTCTCTGCGTAAATACCCTTTTAAAGACTCTCTGTTTCCCATGCTAAAATTCATCTACTCCCCTCACCGAAACTGATCTATTCCCTTACTCAAACTTTTTCTTTCCCATGGTCAAGCTTTTTTATTCCTCTTAGTCAAACTGCTTCATTTTTCACAATGAAATTCTATTCTCTATATTCAAACTCCTTTAATTGTCAGTGTCCTCTGCTTTTATCTCGTACAACAACTCCTAAATAATAAGACATCGTAAAAAATGCAAAGAAAAAAACAAACATATAAAAGAAATAACCTCCAGCAGTGTAATTTAAAGCAACAAAACTTTAGGATTTTTTGTCATTATCCCTACATGAGAGGGATATGCTTATGTTAACGGACTCTAAACAGAGAAAAAGAAATAGTTTTCCTAACTGAATGAAACAAACTCAGGTGACAGTAAAGGTGACACTGAAACAACCAGATTGGCCTCCAAGAGAAGCTGCCAACCAATTTGGTCCATTAGATACTAGTTAAAACTTCCACGGGCCTCAATAAAATTGATAGCAAATGCTTTTCAACTATGCCCAAACAATGTGCGAAAAACAAAAGCCCTTGTGTTGAGTAACGTCAAAAGATCTGAGCAACAAACCGAAGGTATCCCTTACTAGGAAGATCTAGGGAGATAACAGTCCAGGGACAACTACTGAAGTCAAGCACAAAGAGCTATAGCTAGCAGTGGGAAATTTGACCCTACGAGGCAAATAGGCAATCAAACAAAAGAAGACGCAAACAATAAAAAACCCAAAGTACTCCACAAAGCAGAATACTTGGTTCTGCAATCATTCTGCAGCATTCCAAACTCATAAATTTATGCCAAAAGAGAGATATGTTACAGTTAGACAGAACATCCGCTGATAGATATACACATGTATTTTTACTAATTTGTGGCCTTCCCACCAAAAAAATTCACTACATTCTCTCTTAAACCAATAACGCCAAGCATCTCAACATAACAAACACCATTAATCAAGCAAGGCACGTGGAAGCAGACCAAGTGCTATTCCTGCTCAACTCAAGATCATTTGGTTATGTTCCAAAGTTGCTTGCAATGTCCATTAACATCCTGGAAGCATGTAAAATGAAAGAGGCAAACTTGCAACATCTCTCTAATGCATAGACAAACCAGAGCACAAACTGGATTGAAAGGAAATTCTGGCTTACACAAACCTACTTTGCATCACGACCCAATTATAGGTAAATTTTAAGGTTCAAAAATCCACTTGTTACACCTGCACAGTTGACAAAATTGTAATGTAGTACCACAGATTGCAACATCTATGCAAGTTCAAGAACTAGCACGATCCTAGATCTTAGCCAACCACGTATACTCATCAGCATCAAGTATTGTAACCCTAAAATACAATCACAATAAAATACATTATACAATTTCCATTAGCGAATTATGCCACTGCCTCACAGTTAACGTGAAACCTCTCCACAAGAATAAATCAGTAACAGCATGACATGTCCACATCAGTAACAACACATGTGCATTTCTAAGAAATTAAAGCAGTACCAATGTTTGCTTTAGAACCAGTTATTAAATAATTTATACTTTGCAGGAGCCACTTCTTGAAACAGAACAAACTAACTTACATTGTCATTTTCTCTAAATCTAAATTCAGTGCACATAGCTACAAACATTTGGTCCCAAACAATCATGAATGTGAAGAGGCACTCTGTCACTTTAGTCACGCATGTGCAATTGCAAGCCATAATGTAAACTCCTCACACCAAGAACTAGAAAGTACTCCACCTCGGTTTCAAGAAGTTATTTACTACAAAAGTCACCTCTTTCTCGCACCAAACATATTGGTATTTGATTATAAACAGAAATCAGCATTATCTAAGCAGGATTGGACACAACCATTCCTTGTAAATGCAAGTTTACTCAAGGAAAACAAAAAAAGACATCGCTATTTGCAGCGGTTCAATAGTGGAACTAAACGCAGTAACTATGAGTGCTCATCCTCAAGCAATCATTTGTTGCAAGATGGAATATTTTCTCCTCATCCAACACATTGGCATCAGTTCACTTTAACAAAAACAGTTTTCAGTTAATATTGGCATATTAACTGGAAACTAAAATCAGCACTATTTGAGTTCGATTGCACAGAATCACTCATTACAAGTGTTGTGGTCGATGTATTTCTTTCTCTCTACCTTGCTAGGGGTAAAGCAATCATGCATTGCCTAATGCATTTCTTTCTCTGTGCCAATCACATGCTTGCCATTTCCAGTCAAAATCAGCAGCTTCCCATGTTCAGTCAAAGGAGTCATGTAATGCAAGATACGCTTCATTCTCTCTACCAATTTCATTTCAAACTTAGGATTGCTACTTGCGCTTCATCTCAAGCAATCCTATAAGAAGGGGTGCACCCTTATTTTTTCCTTGACAAGTATGTTGCCATTACAATTAAAATATATCTGATTTACGTCACATTAAAATGGAATTAATGTCAGATTAAAGTGGAATTAACTGCACTCTATTGATTAGAAAACCCACGAAAACATCTGAAATTACAACATATGTGTGTACCTCATATTCAGAAGAGAATTTGACTTTGAAAGTACACTTGTTTCCATGGAACTATTGTATAAAGGAGCATCAGCACTTGCCGATGCTCTGAAAGGTCTTGCGCATTAAAAACAGTCACTGCTACTCATTCTGGAAAAACTGGACATGTTCATACTGCAAAACTACAAATCAAAGATTCGATCATAGCAAATCCATCAAGTAAGATTTGTTTGCTAGAATGCAAATAATAATCTTTCTTGATTGAAGGTTTTTAAAAAACTATTTGTATCAACTTTATCATTTTGTGTTCAAAAACATAAATCCACCGAAAAAGCACTGAAATGTTATACATCAATATTATCATAGTCGAAACCAAACTTTTTCATAAATCACCCAATAACTACTACTCAGTACTTAAAACCTACTTTGTTCTCCTAAGGATAAGAAAAGACGCAACACACACACCAAGATCAGATGACTGAGCATCCCAAAAAACACACAAAACAAGGCATTGCAAAACTGATAAAAGTAAATGGAGCAAGTTGTACAAATATTTTAGACTATAAGATTTTAATACTTAAAATTTTTATTTGTTAATATTTAGTTTTAATACAATATTTACATTAAATGTTATTTTATTTTCAAGATTTATAAATAGTTTAGAAGCATAAATATATTAAACAGAAATTGAACTTATCAATTAGAGAAAACACATATTGGTCCCCATAATGAAGACGCTATACTTCAGAACCCCACACACAAATAAAAAAGAATCATTACCACTAAATGCACACCTAGACCTTAATGTCTACTTAGGCTGGGACCATTGGACGATGCGCATTGGTACTGTTAAATGCATAGCAAGACACAATTGCCCACCAAAGCTAAAAGGGAAGCAGAAACTAAACCGAGTTTGAGTTCAGTAGAACAGCAAAAGCTGAAGGACGTTCAAGTCTTGAGAAGGTGTAGACGGAAGACAACTTTCTTAACTGAACAAAAGATAACATGGCGGTCAATTAATCAGCACAGAAAGGCCCAGCTCAAACATCAAACTTTTCATGCGCCAAATCGAATGGAAATGAACCTAAACAAAGACCTTGGCTCATTAGCATTAGGTTGAACCTATAAAAAGGTGACGGGCTAAAGCACACCTTAGAGGCATAATACATTAAGGCAAGTGCTCTTCAATTGATGTCATTAAATATTCATTAATTACACTCGCTATTCAAATTGAAATGAGCTAAATTAGCCAGTTTGAGTAGGCTATAAAAACATAATGGTAATTTCTATTTCCAAGGATGTATCTATGATACACCTCATGTGTCACTAAACTACCATTCTGTTTGTGAACCACCATCTATTGAAGTAGTAATTACACAGAGAATTGTTGACAGTTATACTCACAACATATGCACTACATCTTTTTGTGATCACCAAACAAATGATTGGAGAAATGTCATGCAACATTTTAGCTGACTTACAGAATCATAAGATTAACAGATTTTTGATGGTGCTGCAAAATGATATGTTCATACTTGCCATGAAAATAAATCATTCCGTTTGCATAATTTAGAATTAACTTAACGCAGAGTTGGCAAATCTTCTCTCCTTTAAAACCAAGGAAAGCGAGTGATTTCTACAAAACTTCCTAGCATAGATTTGACACTATCTTTGGTTTTTAGCTGCTCGAATGGTGGTGGCACTTGATATTGATAAAACATAAAGAATTTTACACTTTCTACCACCAATTTCACACAGTTCTATGGAAGCCGTGGAGGGACATTACACTTCAGATCAGAAATCTTTAGTTCAGACTTCAGACGTCAGAGTTCAGAGTTCAGAATTCGGACTTCTGTGGTCGGACTTCTGATTTCAAACTTCGGACTTGTGCTCCATTAGTTTGATATTTCGTTTGATTGCTGTGAAGCTCATGAAGAACGGAAGAGAAGGTAATGTATGGAAGCCGCCAAGGGACATGACACTTCAGACTTAAAATTTTCTCTTCAGACTTCAGACTTCGGAATTCAGATAATGACTACACTTTCGAGTTCCATGAAGAAATGAAATAGCCGCTGCTTTAATTTTCTTGCTGCAATCTCATTGAATGTCGTGATACGAAAGCCAGGGAGTGACTTCTGATTTTGGACTTCAGAATTCTGGCTTCAGACTTCTGACATCGGACTTCAGTTTTCGAACTTTGGTCTTCCGAGTTCTGACTTTTTTGTTTACATAATATAGAGTACGTTCTGATCACGAATCATTTCTCCACTTTAACACATGTGCCTTTTAAATGCATCACATAGAATTTGTTTTAGAAGTAAGAACTACACTAAAAACAATGTCAAGAGCTCCACCAATAAAAGAACACTGTCTTTCAATCTTAATTGTAGCTTGAATGTGGTAGATTATAACTATTGGGCTTTTACACTAAAAATCCAGTTAACTGCATAAAACGAAGTCAGCACAGCAAGAATCGCAAACTGTTTAATAGCCCATGCAAACATAGTTGAATATCCGCTTTTAAATGTTTCGATACTTATAAAACTTAGTAGTTGCCCAAATTATTTCTTTTTGAACAAGAATATTTATTCTTGGAAAAGAGTTTTCATGAGCAGGTTTCAGCAGAATTAAACTCCTGGCTGAAGTGGAGTTGTCAGCTGGCCCTTTAAACTAATGATTGTGATAAATAGAAAGGCAGAAGATGAAAATCTGAAGTTGGAACTCTGACGTCCGAAGTATAATGTCTCTCCACAGCTTCCATACAGTTCGACTGCTCAAACTTCTCAGGCAAGGCTACTTTGATTTTCACAAAGGAAGTTTAAAACAGCTTAAGTTCTCAAAAATTTTCTCCCCCCATTACAAAGATTGAAAATATTTCAAATTGTTCATTGTTATTTCACTAAGAATAGTTTATTATCAGACTAGAATATTCTTATACCTTCTTATACTATTGTCATATTTTCTTTAGAAATGAAAATTTTCAAGTAGTGATTAGTGTATTACTTGATCAATTCAATCTGACCAAAGCACTTCAGAGTCCTTAGTACCCCTGGCCAATAGACAGAGAATACATCAAAAATGCGATAATAATCCAAGTTTTGTTCGAATTTTGAAAATCTTTTACAGTAACATTACGAAAAATTTCCCAAACATCAGTATAACAAAAAAGAAGCCTGCATATCCGAGATCTAAATCAAACTTGACCAATCCGAATATGTGAGACACGAAAAAGTTGCAGATTCCCTTGTACTGAGCTAATTTTTTGGTATTCTTTAACAGCAGTGGGAGGGTAATAGGAGTTTCCTCATCATGCATATCTCTAAGCATATTCCTGCATTATAGTCAAAGTCTTTGATTAAAATAATTACAATATACGTACCTTGTTCCCAACAATACTTGGTTCCAGTGCTCTGCTGATCTTGGAACCCAGTACAGGAGTTTCAGGTTCTTCAGACTGTGCAATACTTTCTAATTTGTTGAACATCTGAGATTCACTACAGAACAAACAGAATGATGACTGAGTAATTCACGAGAATGATACAAAACACAGAATACCTGGATACAATATGTATGTTTACTTACTATCTACAGTCAAAAGATTTCAAAAACAAGTTTGTGGCTATAACTCTTGATTTTGGAGTGGGGATAAGGCTTATATGACCAGAATCAGCACCTAGGTTAGCATCAAAGCTGGGTTCTGAGTGTAAACAGATGCAGTTATATTCCACTGGCACTACCACTTTTTCAAAGAAATCTTATTGGTAAGCTTTGTTTCTACTGCAGCCACCAAAAAGTTTGCCACATCTTTTGCCCCAAGCAAGACAGTACGTGTTTTAAAAAGTGATAGTTGTTTCAAAATGATAAATTATGCTTGACCAAAATAGTATGGTAAAAAAAAATTGGCCAAAATGAGAATTTAAAAAATATCATCAATACAATTTTTTGATCCATATTGTGCTTGCTTGAGAAAAGAAAATTTGTGTCACATATTAATTTAACCCTCAATATTGTCTACTGAATATCATTAAAAGCATTCAATTTTCTGTAAACAATTCAAGTTTAGATTTCAAAAATGCTTGCAAATAACTGAGGCGCCAAAAACAAAATTCTCATCATGGGAACAGCAAAATCAGCGGTCTTGTAGTTATGTTTGCTCTTACATCTTCTTCTATTTATAGTTTTTGTTACAAGTGTAAGCAGCATTGTAGTTTTAAGCTCTGATCTTGTCTTTAAATTAACCTTGTTGCAGTTACTCCGATGACAGTTCTTATACCCTTCACCCTCTGGTGCTATGCCGCAATTTTAATTTTCTACCTAAATCATTAGAACTCCTGCATACCCAGTATCATTTTTATGGATCTACAGATCAAAAGAGCCTATATAAAATGCTCAGTTCCAAGGGTTTCAGCATGACCAAATGATTTAGTAAAACAGAGTATTGGAAAAGATCAACATTATTGGTTCCTCTTACATCTTGTTCACGAAAAGCAAGTTTTCCCTGCGTGTTTGATGCTAAAATATTGCTGGATACATAAATACAAGCTTAAAATTTTTTGGTCTTGTTGTTGCAAGTATTATAATATAAATATTTTAGCACACTGTCATCATGCAGTATCCCAGGAGAAGTTTTTTTCCCTGTTTGTCCTTGATTGAAAGCAATGCTGATAACAAGGGAAAAAAGCTACTTTACCAACTCTGGTACTCCTACTTAGATAGGTCCAAGGAACATTCCTAAGAATCCTTTTCCATTTTAGCAAGTATTTGCCCTGTTTTTCTAGAGCTTTAACAGTTGACTGCTAAGTCAACAAAATCTTGCTTAAAAGGCTTTAGACCATCATTGTCTCCAGCAAAACTACCTACATAACTCTTATCCAAGACTTGTTGGGCTGATATTAAATTGAAAGAAACCTGTTGTGGTATAGGATACAAGAAAAAATAGAAACTAAAGAAAGAATTTGTGTTCCATTGTTCCCCTTCAGACAAGTTACAAAAGAAACAAGTGAATACTTGGAATGAACAGCAAACAACTACAGCCTATGCGTGGGAAACGTAAAGAATCTTATTGTACTGGTGTCTTCAGATATTAACTGCAGTATCCCAAGTAACATCAGTATCTAAAGACATTGTCACAATCTAAGGATATCATCATTATCCTAGGATATCCATAAATGTTTGTATATCATCAGTATTGCAGAATATTGTCATTATTTAGATATATCAATATCACAGGATATCAGAGGTATGTTGCTCTTTGCATCACTTTTACTAGTGAAGGCAAGACATTTTTTGCCAAAACGCCTCACTCTACATTTTGAGTAAGCCATTGCCAAACAATGTTTTACTATAAAAAAAAAATTATTGATTCAACGTCCCTTTTTTCGGCTGCAGTTTTTCAGATATTGATAACTTTGGTCAAATGATCAACTTGATTCCTATTGTTCTCAAGGAATATGTATATCCCCCTCAAGCAAATGTCTTTAATCAAGCAAGCTAGGAAAATTCAGTTAACCAAGAAAACCTTTTTCTTTCACTTTTTTTTTCAATAGCATAGTTGAAAAAAATTGCTGGTCTTACTCACAATGTAACTACTTTGTGCCTTCGTTACTCTTCTCTTGCCTCATTTAGTTTGAATAGTCCCAACTAACAGAAAGCATCAAGAAAACGTTTACTTGCCTCAATCAACAATTGAAGCCAAGACCAAATTCACTGTATTATACAGAATCGAATGCCTAAAACTTATTTTAGCATACTTACAAACTGATAGCATCAGGAATTTAGTGATTAAATTGCCCTTCGTGTTGGGAAGATTAGTTCAAGTCCTCGGGCTTCACCCTTCGCTGTCCATAACTCTTTCCTTAGTGATGAGCAATGCCATCGTTAAATCCACCCAAGTCATGTTATTACAATTAAATATCACCAGTATTTTAGTATCACATCTGTATCTTGGGATAGCAATCATAGAAAAGGTCGTTAGACTTTGTCACTTATTTGAATGATTCAATAGGTCCTCACTTTTCCATGTCGTAAGCATTTTTTCCAAAATGTCAAAATAAGTCTACAGCAGCAGCGAATAATATGGCATTGAAAAGTCCAGCGGCAGTACTACCTACTACACCAGTTATACCTAAGCTCATTACAACAATTATTCTACTGTATCATTGGATCAGGTTGGATGTACTTTTTACTTCAAGTACTTTACCAGCCCTGTTGCAGTCTAACGGTAGCAGGTGATTTAGCTGTTCGTTTTACACTCTTTGGTGGTTCTAAAGGCTGGCAAAACACGTTCCTCAATAATATGGATAATCTAATAAAACCAGCTGTCATAAAGCATCATCAAATGTTTCGATCATTATTCTCCTTGGTCACAAGATAGGTATGTCTACATCCCAAAGTACAGATTGATTTTCACCATATCAGTGAGGATATGTATGCTTATGACAAAGCTATGTGAGAGGACATATAGAGAAGTTTATTCAAAATGTACTGGCTGGTAAGCAGAACAGCAAAGAGTACAGAAATTTTAAGACGAGTTAATCAGGTAATATAATGCTTGACTATTGCACACTAGTGGTAAATGACTAGGTGTTCTGTCCATGGGACATTTAGCTTACCCAACGCATTACGAGTACTCATACAAGTATCAATGAAGAAGTCCCATCTACGGGATAATGCTAACGACTATGATATTATGAATGATAGCCTATCGCACTTTCTCATGAAAATACAAGACTTGCTTAGCAATTCTTACTAGAATTGAATATGAACTTGATGGTTATGAGTACTTTACTACTGCATCTCAGAGTTTACTCACAAGTCCCTGACAGTTACTTCATGGATATATCTCACAGCTATTCTAAATTTTATCTACAAGTTATTTCACAAGTTACTGACAGTAAAATCTCACAGTGTATTGAAAGATACTTCACAGATAAAGTCTGGGTATTTGCTATAATGCCAGAGACTTCACAATTAAATTTAGCATGACATGCACAACTAAATCGACACAAGTAAAATAAACTTGTCCATCTGCTGTGCATTACAAGAAAAAACATTCATACTCCAAGAATTAACATCTTGTAAACTTAAGGTATGTTGCTAAAGACAAAACATAACATTCAAAGAGATATTTTGTCTCTGCTTTACACTACAATTGTAGTTTCATTGCATGGGTTTATTTTGGTAAAACTCTATTGTTTCAAGGCCAAGTATATGAAGAGGAGGACTGGTTTTATTAATGAAGTGAGTAAAATGATTGAGTTACAAAAGTCAATACTGACAACAAATTATACCCATTCAATAGTTGCAAAAGTGATCATCTGTTTGGCATAGCAAAATGTTATGAAAGAGAAACGGATATGAAATATTTTCGTACAAAATAGCAAAATGGCTATAACAAAAAAAGGGGTACAATACATTTAAGAACATAAAGGAACAACTCAATGTCAAAGATGGTGTGATTCTAGAAAGCAGAGATGATGGTAATTGTCCATAAAAACAAAAAGCGATATAGATATCCTCACTAGCAATCATGTTGCAAAACTGTTAGGCTTTGTTCATAGTGAGACAAATATATATTTTGGAGGTGGTTCCATACACGTGGATGATTACAGGGTAAATATTGATTTGGGACTTGGATATCTAAAATATGCCGCAGCATAGTTGGAACTTGCAATTACCTTAGAGAGTTGGATAAAAGAGATAACACAATAGCATCTCTGATGATTGCAAAATCACAATGACTATTTGGCAGGACGCCTTCATGCAAAGATATGGTCAATCAGGTATGTTTAGATGTCACTGACCAGGATGGAAAGCCAGCTAATGAAGGCAAAATCCTCATTGAGCTATCTATTGCATAAGATGTATAGAAGGTGACTTCCTTGTTAGAGAAAGGATTGAGAGATATACTTCACTCCTAAAACTGGTTAACAATTGACAGAAGGACTTTACCAAACAGCACTAGTTAAGCACCTTCATGTTGGTAGAAAACAAATTAGAGATCAGCAAAAGTTGCAGGACAAATACTTAAGACATAAGGAGATAGTCAAAAAGCATAAGTTCGAGCATTCATTGGTCTACTTCCTCTGTAAGCAAATACAATTAAATTTAGTAAATATGAGTAAATATGACGACAAAAAATAGTATTACTGGATACTTCTATTCAGGTTTTCAGAAGCAGAGTACAAAAGAAATACCAGTACTATGACAAAAGCAGTGACTGGGATTGAAGACTATTTCAATAACTATTCAAAAACTACCAAAACGTCATAGAGGTAAAGCATTACAGAATGTTGGTGTTCAATACAACTTTAAATATTGGAGTCGAGTACAATAATAAGCACTTTTCTACTAGCAGCCATTGTTGAAAGTTTCAGTACGACTCCATAGAACTTAATTAGGAAGTACTTTCCGCAGAAAAAAACTGTAAATAGATTATTAGTATATTAAAGCAATTGGTGGGTAGTTAAAAAATAATAAAGCATATGACCGTTCTAATGAAAACAAGGCAGCAAAAAAAAGGACTAAAGAAGAGGTTTGGAAATCACTACTTGTATACTAATATGGAGACCTTCCACCACCAAATTTAGGTAATTCTGCTTGAACATCAAAGTACAAGTAAACAAGTACCCAGTGCTACAAGGCTAGTTTAACTAAGAAGTAGTTTAAGATTATATGCGGTTACAGACAAGTTTATAAAATGAAATAGAAACTTAAGTTTTTTATGCTAGCTGTTGGACACTTTTCTGATTATTGGATTGACTTTCTGCAGGTGAATTTTGCTGCAATTTTTCTCTTCTATGGGACTTGATAAGTCACACATACTTTTAATAAAATTGCCCTAACCAAATCACATGTTCAAGTACTGTATATCTTTGACTCCAAACGGAGCAAAACTCTACAAATATTGCATGCATAATTATGGCTTTTTAAGACATTACCAAGATGACATCTTTGGAACTAAGCCAAGGTGTTTGCTTAAAAGAAGCATTGGCTGCATGATGTGTCAGCTTGAAAAAGGGAACTGCTTAAAAAAGGGGTTCAACTATATCTCTTTATTAGTAAAGTACAAGATGTTGGGTGATTTGACACAATACCAAAGGCTACTACTCACCTTCCTTCCTGCCATTCTTTGTACAAGCTGACAACCATCTGTTGATCCCTAAAGATAGAAGCACTGGCTGTGTTTCAGGCTTATACTAGCCAAATTTTTAAATAACATAGATGTGCCATTTTGGACATTGCTAGCATTTTTTCTCGGGTGTAATTGTGCCTGATCTCCAGCTTCTAGAATTGTTACAACAGTGTTACAGTGAAAGGTATACTAAGCTAGCACCATGTATTAACCAGACACAATTAAAGAAACCAGAAATAGACGCAATTCAATATTTAAAAGGAAACACAAACTTTTGAGGATGGTAGTGATTGAATGCATTTGATGTTGAAGTATACTTGTTAAACCTGTCAAGGTCTGAACCAACATGTAATCACAAATGTTCACAAAAAGATGTGTCTATATTTTACTAACATGATTGCCAAAGGAATAAGACATGCAACTGAAACTGCTTTGTGGAATCTCATCAGTTTGGTTCAGTAATACCAATTACATGTTGAATACGCAATAAGAAATACTCATTATTGTTAGATGAAAGATATTTTGTCCAAATGGCTTTCATAATTCATTAATGAGAGATGTTTTAAACTGAAAAACGTTGATCTTACATGCATGAAAGAAACATGTCAGTAACTGCTATTGCTAAATGAAGGAAACCAATATGATGATGTTATGCAAGATCTGCTGATAACTTTTTAAAATAATAGTTTCTCAGAGTGTAACTACACTTTTATCATTTTGTCATGTATGTTTAAGTGAAATTATCTCATTTCCAAACAGCATTCATTGTAACAAAATGTTTAACGAAGGTATGATTAGTAAAGCACACCAAGTGATTTTACTTGACGAGAGTAGGTGCGATTTCTTAAACTATTGCCAAGAGAATAAGCAATGCAATGGAGACCTCCATTTTGCAAGATTTTATTGTGGAGGCTCAGTGACTCTAAATATAAATTGATTTGAAATTAGGTATATTATTACAAAAGATCAAATTGGACATATTTAATCTAAAGGTCCCAATAATTTTATTAGTGAACAATGTTTCGAACTACATATCCTTAATTTAATATTCATAGAGAACTATGTCAGTAATCTTTCCTGCTAAAATGAAGAAAACCAAAACCAAGGCATTCATGTAATTGTTTGACTAAATCCACAATTTAGGTGCATGTAGTCAGAATGTTGAGTATGGTTGTGGTAACAAGGAGCTGCATTGATTAGAGATCTCTATCAGAATGGCAAACTTAATCTCGGTGGAATGCATGCCAATTGAAGCATCTTAGATATGTACGCTATCATCTGAGATAACACTCTTAATTTAGGATAATTCAGCATTTGTGTCTTTTGTAAATTAAACTGTATTTTCATAATTATGTACCTAGATCGTCTTGAAACTTTCAACAATTGGTAATAAATCTTGCTATCCAGGAATCCATCCTCTGTGATCAAATCATCAAAATTATGTTTCTTAGCAAGCTCATAACCATAGTCTGACAAACGGTGCCTATGCAAAAGTAAGGTGGAATAAGTAAAGCTACTGAGGGATGCAAAGGTGATCAAAAGCTAGTAAGTTCAAAACAAGTACATATCATCTCACAGAATGTGTGAAAGTTTGTAACTAGAAGCTCAGTTGCATTTGTTTCTTTAATAAGAACAGTAACACGGTGTGATAGCAGCACATTTGAATGCTTGCTATCCACAAACCCCTTCTGCACAACAGGTTATCCAACTTTGACCGGTTAATGTGCACAATTTCACCTCGACATTGAAAGATATATGACGTTTCAGAAATTATATTTTCTATATATTTTTATATGAAGTGGACTACAAGTTTGTCAGTAGCAATGCTTACTGTAACGTCTCACCCTTTTCAAATAAAGTTTAATATAAATAAAGTCTAGTATAAAGCATGATATAAAGTAGTTCCAGTATTTCATATAGTTGGTGGAAATCACACACTTGAAGCCATGGCAGTTCTTTTTAATGTTAGGTCAGCCATGCATAGCTGACTTTAGGGCAATTTTGAGCTCAGTGCAGCAAGCAAGGTGAAAACTAGTTTAAACAAGATGAACAAAGATGAAGTAAAGTAGACTAAGGAGATGCAAGCTTCGGAACGTGATGGATGATAGAGCAAGGAAAGTGCACCACGGAAGAGCAAGCAAAAGTCCAGACAAAAAAAATTCAACTAGGCAGAGCAAGATGGAACAATGTCAAAGAAGTTGGGGCAAAATGGAGAAAGGTGGATCAGCTTCAGAATGGTTAGGTAAAAGTGAGCAAGAAAGCCATTTGCAATAATGTGCAGCAAAGATGAATAGAGAAAAAACAGAGCAGATGTTTGTTGTGTGATGATCAATATGGTGCCATATTACCAAGGTTGATCATCTAGCTACAAGGTGCAGTAAGGTGGGCTAAGCTAGAACAAGGCAGAACAATGTAGAGCAAATAGGGACAAAGTAGAGCAAGATGGACCAAAGAGGATGAAGGTGCAAAATATAAAGAATAGAGGACGGGTAAGCAAAACAAAACAACCCAGAACAAGTTTGAGCAAGGACAAATAAATTTGGGCAAGGTGCAGCAAGCTTCAGCAATTTGACACACGTTGGAAAAAAGGTTGGACTGGAGTACCAACCTTAAGAAAAGTAAACCAGTTGCAGAAACATGAAGCAACATCGAGGAATGGGGACCAACACACATAGGAAACTTATGGCAAAAAGTGGAATACGATGAAGCACAGTAAAGCAAAGTGAAACAAGACAAAACTAGCGTTGGTATGTAAAATTTAATGAGTTTTTCATACTTATAGCACGAACCTTTGAATGCCTTTTGTTGAATTGTACAGTTTCTCAGCTTTAGACCTGGCTTGATTTTCTGTCAAACGATGATTAAACTGCTGTAGAAGTTTCTCTGCAAAGTTTACTCCGGCTCCATAAATACGACCATAATTAAAAACCTGATGGAATTGCAGAGCAAGTGTTAGGCCTTCTTACATTCCTTCAAGCAAGATGGAAAAGTTGATTCTCTACCTTGGCATGCTCCCTCGTTATTCCAATTGTTTCTGCTGTTTTACTATGGAGGTCTGTTCCATCCATCTTCTTACCTTGCAAAGTCATCCACCCAAAGGCAGTACTGCCTTGAAAGGAAATATCAGATTATCCCTTATACAGCACCATGATGTATATGCACATGTATGTGGCATTCCATGGCATAGCAAGGAAAATGGACGCACAAAAACCAATTCTTCACAATTTTCTTGCCATTTGCAAGCGCAGAATAACAGAAAAGCAATAAGAAATCCAACCTTTCAGTTCTAAACTACAGTTTCCCACAAATTTCAACATTACAAGCAAGCAAATATCAATTTGAAAGAATTGAGCAGAAAATATGAAAAAGAGTTTGGGCCTAACTGGTATATGTTGAAGATTCTCCACTTTTGAATCAAAACCTTTTTCAATTAGTACTACTTATAGCTAAAATCCAACATCAAACAGCTTCCGCAAGAAAAAGTGAGAATGTTTTCAACTCTCAATCTCTACCCTACTTAATGCTTCCATATAGAAAACACTACCATGAAAGATTATTAAATATAATAGTGCCAATGTATAAAGTATGTAGACTGGCTGAAAAAATTCAGTTTCAAGCAAGCCAAAACTTCATACTTACCATGCATTTTGGCAAAGTTAGCATCACCCAGTAGTGCAGCGATCCAAAGCTCTTGACTGTCCACATCAGCACCAACGAAACAATACCCAGGAGGAGCCCGAATTTGAGCCTTCAGTTCTGAGCCCACACGATCTGCCTACATATCATATCAAAACAATGTTTCTCAAGAACGTCCTGGCAGTAATTGATATAATTCCACAATAACTCTGAAACTTACAGATAAATCATAAAGGTGAAACATGAAGACAACTTCATGCGATGACAGTTGATAAGAATGACATAAACCTTCGAGAACTATAATTAATTAAGTTGCAAGATCGCATCTGGGTCACCGTTTTATTGTAAATTGCAGTTTGTAGGTATTGCATCAAGTTTAAATTATTTTGCCCCCCCCCCACTTTTTCTACATGTGAGGCCAAATTCACGTTTTGCTTTATGTTTTGAGGGAACATAGCGTTGCAGTTTTTGAGCATGTTTAGGCTGTTGGCTTTCTGGGAGCAATCTTCAATTAGGATTATGGAAACTATGCACTTTATATTCATTAAAAGTGGTATTACTAAATACAAACTGCTACGCTACTTCTTCATTCACTATCTTATGCTTACTCTTGGATTGCTGGCAGTCATCCACGTAGGTTCAACAGCTCTACGTGTTACAGTACCAGCTGTGATCAACCTTGGTAATATGGCACCATATCGACCATAACATAAGTAACTAGATGACCTATATATAAATATAAAAGCATCTTGTAATAAGCTGCCACCTTCAAGACATGGTTGTTAAATAGAGGTTCGGTATGCAAAATCTCTACTGGCAATCAGGAAATGTGAGATCAAAAGAAATTGTTGTTTGGGTCTTTTTCAATTAAATGTACAAAATATTCTTGTTACAGCTTAATGCTTGCTTTGTAAAACACCTTTACCATTTTAATCAGAATTCTCTTCAAAGATGCAATAAATAAATTTCATATCATAGATATGGAGCTAAGGAAAAATCGTAGAAAACTTGTCTTTCTTAGGAACAATGTCTGATTAATATACTTGTCATATTCACAAGGATAATGCTGTAAAAGAGCTCATGGCAAACAGCTCTTGCTCCTATCATTGAAATCAAACTTGTTTTTTTGATAAGCACATGATGTGCCCTTTGGTAAATAATACACTCACAGTGTTTTTTTCCATCAGAATTTAAACTTACTTAATGACGTCATCTGGCAAATTTTCATTTTCTAGCCAAACATACAATTGTGACCTAAGAAAAAAGCTGGTATGATATTTCTAAAACAACTTTATCAAACACTGTACATGCCGCATCCACAAGCTATACTCTAACCAAGCTTTTATGTATAATTCTACTGCATATGTACTGAAAAACTACGAGAAATTGTATCAAAAACCTTACAAGTGTTCTAGACCTACTCAAAGGCTCTTTCCATGACTCCAAATTATACTGTCATCTGGCTATATTGTACATGCAGTTGGTATTTTTCAGGCACACTTCATCTTGCATCAACCATGTATGTAATGTAGATTTGCAACTTACTATGGAATTGTTGAGAATATCGTGAGTGTTAACAAGCAATCGGTGGCTAATAAAAGACTCTGGCAATGGTATGCATTAATTGAGTACC